>APFE031744183.1:18295-140975 GCA_000404065.3 Pinus taeda | reverse complement strand
TACCACTCATACATAAAAGGAATCAAACTCAAACTAATAATCAAGTAAAGGTAAATATCATTGAGTATAGCATGAAATTTCACAATTTATATGTTTATGGTGTATGAATTTGCATTTTGATGTATATAATGTTACTTTATTGTCATTAATATTTTACCTTTTTTGAGCTCAAAGTTTGACCTTTTATAAGTTTGGTCTAAATTCTCTAGTATTACTACACAATTTATTACTAACCACTTAAGAGAAGCCTATTACATTTACTTATCCAACTTATGACTCATCACTATACCATGATTAGTAGACTAAATTATTAGTAACCAAATCAAATAATAGACCAAATTATTAGTAACCAAATCAAACTTTAGTCATAAATGACCTACCAACAACCACTTAAAAACTTATTATATTTACTCACCCAACTTATACACATCCTAACTTATACACATCCCTCTGCCATGATCAATTAATCAAATTATTAATTACAATGTAAATATTATCCACAATGCATCACACAAGCTTGAATCACAACCTCTTGGAAACCTATGATTTGGAAGACGTTAGATAAGTTTGAATCAACAACCTTTTAGAAGCCTATGATTTGGAGAAAGTTACAGTAACTCCCTTAATTTTTCACAAAATCCAAAATGATGTGGAATAGTATATAATAAAATTCCACATTATCTTACGCAACTTTAACATATAATACTTGAAAAAAAAGTTAATATATAACTTAAAAAAACACTATTACCTAAAAATAAATAAAATTCATACTACCATAAAAATATAATATAATTTTAAAATTAACCTTTAAATAATTTCCCAACGCCACCAATACCCATAACTCTCTTTTACCAAAACGCAACTACTTAACCACCTATGAGAGAAGATGTGTGCGAAAGGTGATATAGAGAGGAGATGCAAGTGTACATTTCAAGAATTTGATAAAGTGAAAACTCAAAAGTGAAAAAGGGTTAGAAAAAGTGATTTAAAGAGATGATATTCAATTTTGATGGAAGTTGTTTTTAGTGTGATTTTTTGGAATTTTTTTTTGGGTTTTTTCTAGTTTACTTTCTCTAAAATCTGGCAAAAATTTATTGAAATCACAAGTTTGATAGCTAACCCTTGCACAATTGAAGTGCCTTGGAGGTTCTTCAAGATGTTGAATCCATATATACAAATCAAGAAACCAGTTTAAATAACACAAATCAAGATTTCACTTCAAAAATTTCCTTGGGACGGACATCGGAAAGTCCAAAAAATCACACTAAAAACAACTTCAATAAAACATAAAAAATGTTTGTGGATTGGATATGTGATTGAGATAATTGTCCAAAAAATCACACTAAAAACAACTCTAATAAAACATAAAAATATTTGTGGATTTAGATATGTGATTGAAATAATTTGTTTCAAAATATTTAAGATATTGATTATATTGAAAATAGTAAAATGTTTTAAATATATAAAACAAAGTTATCATATATTATTGTCCAATAAAATAAAATAAAAAATAATAAGGAAATATAGTATTTATATTGTAATAATCTGTTTTAAAATAAATTTATTTAATTTAGGTTTTTTAAATATTTAAAATAATCAAATTTTATAAGGGATAGATATTAAATGATTAAAAAATTACATATTAAGAAAATTATTTTAATAATATATTTTAAATATGAAAAATGTTATTATATAAGCAACTTATATCTTTTAAGGATTTCTACTCTACCATGGGTATGATTGTTAACACTCACAAAATAAAAGTTATGATTATCAAATCCAATAAGGACACTTAAACTAATTTTATGTATGATAATAGTAATTTGGAGGAAGTGTCTTCCTACAAGTACCTAGGAATTGATATTCATCACAAGCTCAACTAGAACTATAGCATTGAGAAAAGGATTAATGGGGGATGTAAAGCTTATTTTGGTAAAAAATAATTGCAAAATGGCAAACCTCGTAATGTGGGATAGAAATAAGTTCCTCTTTGAAACTTTAGTGACTACGGTTATCTTATATGGATGTGAGGTTTGGGGTTGTAGCATGTTTAGAGAATACTAGAGAAAGATTGAGCAAATCGAGAAGCGTTTTATAACATATAACCTCAAAATTAAAAGCAACACACCCTATCCTATTCTCCTTATAGAAGTGGGTCTTTCCCCTATCGAGAGCTATAACTAGGCTTTTGTTATACAAGCACAAACTCAATAACATAGGAGACCATAGACTTCCTAAGCTAGCTTTAAATTCCAGCCAAAACTACCCAAGGCTCAAACAAGGTCGGTATAAAGACACCAGGACCTGGTTAAACCATTAGGAGATGGACGAGAATGTTGCATTGCAAAACATTAATAACATTAAAAATATTGTTACTTCTAAGTTCAAAAAAAAATGTGGTGTGAGAAAGATTTAACAGCTAAAAGAAAATTAAGATATTATAAGGAGGTCATCAACCCCACCCTAGAAGATCAAAAGTATCTCTCTGTTTTACCTAGCTCAAAGAAGAAAATTAATATAACCGAGATTAGAATGAACTCTCATGAGCTCCATAGTGAAACGGGTAGTTGGGCAGTTCCTAAAACACCATGGATGGAAAGGCTATGCCATCTCTGTGATAATACGAACATCTAGGATGAAAATCACCTCTTAGAGTGCCTCCCGTACAACCACATTAGGTCTCAGTTTCAAAATATTTGTTGCAACACTAATCTTCCTAGCCTTTTATGTTGTCAAAATTACAGTGAGCTCCGGAGGCTTCTCTTCAAGCTTTTTGAGCATAGGAATAAAATGTTAAATCAAGTTAAATAATTCGTTTCTTTAGGTTAATAGACCAAAATTTAGTCTCAATGGACGTGAACCACCATCATCATAATATTATTATTAAATATAAATATTAATTAACTATATATTAGTATTTATATATAATGATATTTAAAATAAATAAATAAATTTTAATCTATTTAAATTTAGATTTATTACATATTTAAATAATTAAAATTTTAATATATAAATATTACAACGATAAAAAAAATTATATATTTTGTTTTTAATATATAAATTTTTTATTAATAAATTATAAATTCAAAATCAAAATATATTATATTAATTGTAAATATTTAATGATAATAAATTTCTTTATTTATTTATATAATTTCAATATTATATATATATAAACTAATTTCAATCTTCTTCTAAAATAGATGGTTTAGAAAAAAGATAAATATCTAGCATCCATGAAAGAGATTTGCACAAAAAAGTGAACAACATAGACATACATATGTTATCTTAAACTTTGAACTTTTTGATTAAAAGAAATAAGAAAAGAGTAAAAGATTCTTATTATAAATTCAAGAAAAGACTAAAAGATTCTTATTATAAATTCAAATATTTTAATTATGGATAAAGTTAAAGTGATTTTTAATTGTATTATATTATATAATATCGATAAATTTTATTAAAAAGTCAAATTTTAATTTAATAAGAAATAATATTTTATAAAAAATGGTGGTTATTTTAACAAGTAAAGATTATGTGTGGAACTAGAAACTCGATTACGAAAGTGTCATCTTCAGATGTGGATCATGCTTTGAGACAGGGCATGGCCAAAAATTGCCCAAAAGCCTCCCATAAAAATTTTGCTAGAAACAATCACCACAAATCTACATGGTGGGAAGGAGCACAAAAAGAACACTACGCTGTCATCAAAGAAGAATACTCTAGAGAAAACTCTGAATCACAAGAAATCGGGCAGGAAAGAAACAACTCTCAAGACAGGCAGGGAGAAAGCCTTGCCCAACAAATCAACAATTATGATGATTCGACCGCATAAAATAAATCTTCATTTAACAGCAAAGCAGATCTCCTAGACCAAACTTCTTCTTCGACTATCTTAAAAAAGGATGAACACAATAGATCGCCAAGCTAAGACACCAATGTCCCAAGAACCGGAAGAGATAAAAGAGATGCAAGATAAAAGAAGTTGGAAGACCGTAGAGAAAAAAAAGAAAGCTACAACACCAATCTCACCAAAAAAGATGAGGAGCCAGATAATTAAAAACTAAGAAAATTATAGGACCAATAAACTAATTTAGTCTCAGTGGACGTTAACCACCACCTCCATCATCATCATAATAATTCATAATAATTTATGATTATTTATTTTATTAATAAATTTTTTTAATTATATATTTGCCTTCTAATTGTTGAATTTTTATTAACCATGTTACCATATTTATCTTTCTTTCTTACATTAGTCTCCTAGCCTATCCACATTCATCATTTGTCACCTATATAGCTGAATTAGTTTAAATATATTTAGTGATTAAAGTTCTGGTAAATTCAGATGGAGAAAAATAAATTAATCTCAATTCAACACTTCAACGTCCTTTTCAATTACGTTTCATGTGTAAGTTTTGTTTATTTGTCGTGGGTGTGAAGTGGGGTTTGGCGGAGGGAAAGCTATTGGTGGAAATGTTTGCGTGCTGTTAAGTATCTTTGCAATGGAGGAGTGGACCAGTCCATGTGCAGAGAGGAGACGAAGTATGCATTTTACTTTTGAGAGTTATGGATTCACACATATGTAAAGAGAGATACATATTAAGAATGAATGTAGCTTCTAATTTGACAGTCTGTTGCCATCTATATTTAGGCTGTCAGGGGACCCATGCCCATGGTTTTTTTTTTTGATTTTAAAAAAATTCCTGCTGGAGATTGTGTTTCCTGCACTGGACTAGAGTTAGTTTTAGGAACCAAGTTCCCATCAGGTAGAAGTTTATTCATAATCCAACTCCCAATTCAGGTGGGAACTACAGTGGACCGTTTCAATGTCAATGTATCTTCTCATCGAAGCAATTTCAGCTAGATGAATTGGTCCTCTGGGTGCTGTACAAGTGGGATTCACTAAACCTAGAGGCCATTCCGTATGTCCAGATTTGTGCTAGGAAGAGCGCCCCGAGCCCAGATTGGGTACACTTAGATCCGGCTTTTACAGAGGAAGGACACCAGGAGAGGCCCATTTGGGTTTAAATTTTTTCTCTAAATAGAAGGCTATTTGGGTATCTTAGGAAATTATTCATCCCTCTGATGGCTCCTGCAGCTGTCCAAGACAGAGGTTTTGGGGGCAACAAATCGAGAATGACAACAGATCTGGAGTGCCCATTTGGGGTATTGGGTAGCCAGCTCTCTGAGGACGATTTGAGGGAGACAGCCTATGAGATCTTCATTGCAGCCTGCAGACCCTCAGCTGGAAGATCTTCTCTCACATACATACCTCAATCAGACAAGGTTGAGAGGCCTGAGAAGTCATCACCTTCATCGTCGGCATCATCACTATCACCTTCTATTCAGAAGTCATTAACCTCTACTGCTGCCAGTAGGGTCAAGAGAGCCCTTGGCTTGAGATCCTCAAAGAAGAGCAGTCACTTGAAGGACGGCAGCCCTTCCAGATCGAGAAGACCCCAGACAATTGGAGAGCTTTTGAGATTGCAGATGAATGTATCCGAGCAGACCGATGCCCGTGTTCGCAGAGCTCTATTAAGAATTTCAGCTGGACAGGTACATACCAGCAGTTTGCTTGTAGTCTTTGCTACAATTTCTTTTGTTTTTAATTGTGAATTATAATCGAATATATGACAGCCAAAACTTAGGAAATTTTGAATTCTGCATTGTTTTTTTTACTGCCGTCATTTGGATCCTGCTGGGATTGGCCTGATTTGAAACTAAATTTTCTTGCACTCTTCCTTTGGATTATGGATTTTGAGTTAACCTAGTTCAGGGCTCGAACGCAACTCTGTGTTTATTAAGTATCTATGTTCTCACTGTGGTTTCAAATGTCTGCACTGTTGGCTTATACATTATTGATAGTTGAATTTCATCCTTGATGATTTAGCTCATAACGGTGAAATCACCTCTTCTATAAAAGTCATTGAACAGTAAAAGATTCATTAGTTTGCCTCTGCCTACCCTGAAGAAAATGCTGGCCCAACCAGTAAAGGAGTATGGATCGCTTGTTTTTATAGCAGTGTTAAAGTCTCCATTTTTGTCAATTTTGGATATCATAATATCCTGGTGACATAAGAAAATTGTTTACCCTTTCTTGGTGCTTGCCTTTGGCTGGAATACAAATTATTCATTTTGTGTGTGTGCCTGTGTATAGTTTGGGTTTAGGCAGAGGATTCAAAAATGTTGTTTTTCATTTTGTAGCATTGTTATTGGTCTGTAAAAATTAGATCTATCCTAAGCTTTTCTTGGTTCTATCCTAAGTGCGCAACATGAATACTGTCTTTACTGTATTTTTGGTGAATTTGGGATACAACAGGAAATAGTCGTCTACACTTTCTAGGATGTTAGCTCTGACACGTGACATGACATTTTAGTTGTCCTTCTTTTACTGTTAACAGCTTGGGAAGCGTGTGGAATCGATCGTGCTCCCACTGGAGTTGTTGCAACAATTCAAGTCCTCTGATTTCTCAGATGCCCAGGAATATCAAGTGTGGCAGAGGAGAAATTTATTGATACTAGAGGCTGGTCTCCTGTTACATCCTGCTGTTCCGCTTGAAAGATCTGATGCTGCTGCTCAACGACTTCGGCAGATTGTACGAGGAGCTGAGGAGAAACCTATTGAAACAGGAAGGAACTCTGAGGCAATGCAAGCATTGCGTAGTGCAGTTATGAGCCTTGCTTGGAGATCAACCGATGGATCCACACCAGAGACCTGTCATTGGGCAGATGGGTTTCCACTAAATCTGTGGCTATATCAAATGCTTCTTAGAGCCTGCTTTGATAGTGGAGAAGAAACAGCTGTTATTGATGAAATTGATGAATTGATGGAGATGATGAAGAAAACTTGGGCTTTGTTGGGCATTAATCAAATGCTTCACAACATTTGCTTCACATGGGTTATATTCCAACAATTTTTGATGACAGGGCAAATTGATACTGATCTGCTTGGAGCAGCAGAAAACCAATTGGTTGAGGTTGCCAAGGATGCCAAGACAGTCAAGGATCCGTTGTATGTCAAGGTACTAAGTTCCACTCTGAGTGCAATTCAAGGCTGGGCAGAAAAGAGGCTTCTTGCTTATCATGAGACTTTTCAGTCCACTAGTGTTGGATTTATGGAGAGTGTTATTTCTGTAGCAGTCGCAGCTGCAAAAGTTTTGGTTGACGACATTTCACACGAGTATAGACGCAAGAGAAAAGAAGAAGTGGATGTAGCTCGAAACAGGATTGATATGTATATTCGTTCCTCGCTGCGCACTGCTTTTGCACAGGTGAGTATTTTGGTATAGTTGGATAAATTGAATTTCCAGATTTAGCTCATTTATCTTTTTCTCAAAGCTCTTTTTCACATTGTTCACTCCAAACACTTTTTCACCTTTGGGAACAGATGATGGAACAAGTGGATTCAAGGAGGAGATCATTCAAAAAGCAGCAAAACCCTCCTCCTGCTCTAACAGTACTAGCAAACGACATTGGTGATCTTGCAAGAAATGAAAAGGAAAAATTTAGTCCCATATTGAAGAGGTGGCACCCTTTTGCGGCAGGTGTGGCTGTTGCAACTCTCCATGCTTGCTATGGAAGAGAACTGAAGCAGTTCTTGTCAGGTGTCATAGCATTGACACTTGAAAGTGTTCAGGTATTGGAAGCTGCAGACAAGTTAGAGAAGGACCTTGTGCAGATTGCTGTTGAAGATTCAGTGGACTGTGAAGATGGAGGAAAGGGGGTCATAAGGGAAATGCCCCCGTATGAGGTTGACTCTATTCTGGCGGACTTGTCAAGAACATGGATCAAAGAAAGACTAGAGAGACTTCGCGAATGGGTGGACAGGAGCTTGCAACAAGAAGTACATTTACTGAACCTTATCACTCAAGTTACATTGAATAGTTTGGAATCAGTGGGAACCCTTGAAAACATTAACTTTCAATTGACAAAAATCTTTCTTTTGACTTTCTTCAAGTCCACAAAAATCTCAATCCCATCACTTTGACCTTGCTTTTATTCAACAGAGAGTCTGTTTATTATGTTTTATAATTTATTACTGATTTGGTTTTTAGATTATCCTTGCAGGGGGTTATGGGCTTATACATTAAAGAAATAGGGGCAATTTCTTCAAACTGTCTTAAAATTCAAGTTAGGATGTTGGTGAGTCCTGAGGTAGATTTTCTCAAACACTATGAGCATGGCATGCAGAATGATCCACTAGTTAGTACTACTATGATTTCCTATTGTGAAAAACTATCTAGTCTCGACTTCTAGTTGAACTAGTCAGCATATAGTTGGATACAGGCAAGCTGTCAACAATGGGGTATGGGCAAGGAGAACACTTGTCACTTAACTCTGAGGACTCAAGACTCAAACCTTTACCAACACCGAGTGCTCAAGACTCAAACCTTTACCAACACTGAGTGTTCTTCTGCGACGAGTCTTCACCATCCCATTGCATGACCCTTTCCCAGATTCCAAATTACCAAACACCAAAGACCCCTTTTCATTGATGTAGAGGTAGATTCTTTGTGCATATCATAAGGTCCTTCTCAACAACAACAAATGAATCGCTGTCTCTTGTTAACCGAGAACATGCAGCTTATTTTTTTGAAGATACAATGGTTAAGAAAGCATGCATTATGATTTGCAGGACTGGACTCCGGTGGCAAACAAGGAGAAATATGCACCCTCAGCAGTTGAAGTTTTAAGGATTGTTGAAGAGACACTGGATGCTTTCTTTGAATTGCCATTATCTCAACATTCAGATCTACTCCCAGATCTTGTGGCTGGACTTGACAGAGCTCTACAGCGCTATATTTCCCAAACTAAATCTGGATGTGGTATGATCCAAGTATCCTGATTTTTACTTTTGTTTTGGTTTTCTTAATATATTATGTTCTTATATTGTATTTGCTCTTATTCTTGCCAATATGAGATATGGGATATGTGCAATGATGATAATATAAGTTCTGCCATGTGCATTTTGTGCACCTTTCTAGGATCCAAGAACAGTTATGTTCCTCTTTTGCCAGCACTTACTAGATGCTCAACTGGGTCAAAGTTTTGGAAGAAAAAGGAAAAATCATCAAGCCATCAGAAAAGGAAATCTCAGATAGTGTCAATGAATAGTTCTGAGCCTATGACTCTGTCACAACTGTGTGTTCGGATCAACACCTTACATCGCATTCGGACTGAAACAGAGCAACTGGAAAAAAGAATATCTTATGGTTGGAAGATGGATCTTTTTGCCAAAGATAATGAGAAATCAAAAGTTTCTCTTGCACCCATTGGAAGTGCGCCTGAAGCCAAGTTTGAACTTTCCCAGGCTGGCAGTAAGGAGGGCATTCAGCAGCTTTGTGAATGTACTGCATACAAGGTGGTTTTCCATGATTTGAGTATTGTGCTCTGGGATGGTTTATACCTTGGGGGAACGGCGGGTGCAAGGATAGGACCATTTCTTGAACAACTTGAATCAAACCTAGAAATTATAGCTGATACTGTCCATACGAGAGTTCGTACTCGTGTTCTTACAGCATTAATGAAGGCCTGTTTTGATGGTTTTTTGTTGGTATTGCTGGGTGGAGGTCCTTCTCGTGCTTTTTCAAAGTCTGATTCTGAAATAATAGAGGAAGATTTCGTGGCTCTCAAAAACCTGTTCAAAGCCGATGGGGATGGTCTTCCTGGAGAGTTGGTGGAAAAAGCAGCAATGCCTGTGACAGATATCTTCCCCTTGTTTTATACTAACACAGAAGGCTTGATTGAGAACTTCAGATTTGCAGTTTGTCAAGCCAATGGCCTATCTTCAACCAAGTCAAAGTTACCTTTACCTCCAACAACAGGTGTATGGAGCCCAACAGAACCAAATACTCTTTTACGGGTATTATGTTATCGGAATGATGAGGCAGCTACAAAATTCTTGAAAAAGACTTACGGTCTGCCAAAGAGGCTATGATGTGTAGCCAATGGTGATATCGGTTCTGGAGTCTGCAATGTAGTATGAATGTGACCCATATTTGGTATTATGATGTGGTATCTGTGTGTAGGGTATGTATTGTAGATCTTTTAACCACAGCTCGTGTACAGGAATTCATGATTTTTTGTTAAAGGCAAGCATAGATGATGTTACAAAACATTGCCATGTAAGTTCTCAACCTGTGACAGAAATGAAATGGCTCCAATGTAAACCCACTTTTATTTTTGTATCAGTAAGCAAGTAGTCATTCTCATGAGAAGGCATGTATTGATGTTCACTCCTCTGATTGATCTGTGATTCTGTCATCCAATCAAAACAGTTTGTTTTGATATCAATTTTCAAATTGTTTAGATATTCCACAAACTATTTTTGAAAAGAATGAGTGGATTCTTGTGTGCGATATCATCTCTGCATGGTGTCTTTTGTGCATGGGGATGCTGATCAGGTGATCAAATTTAGCATTGGCAGGTTATCTGGGGCCAACCAATTATACTGTGGCCTAATGAGGCCTGTGCCTTATGTCCCAAGACATAGTTTACAAATATTTAATCTTTCATGGTAGCCAAAGACACCTAAGTTCTAACCTGCGCCTTCTGATAATCTCAGAAGATGTTGAAAGAGAAACAAAGACACCCACAGATACACATCCTGATGTTTTTTTCAGATTAGCTTCCTTTTATCATAATTGAGCAAGTGTGCCCTATCTCTATCTGGGGGTTATTCTCCCACTTGTTTTCTTTCCACAGGGGGCCACAAGAGAGCTTAGTCATTTATCAAGCTCTGCAACGCCCATTGTTTCTCTACATCAAGAGAACTTTTCAGAGCTCACAGATTTTGTCAATACATCTGCAGTATTTTTTAAAGTGTCCACTTTTATCAGCAACACCATTTTGTCTTCTATCATATCCCTCACAAAGTGATACTGAACATCAATATGCTTTGTTTTTGAATGATATGTAGGGTTCTTTGCCTAGAAAATTGCACTTTGGCTGTCATAGTCTATCCTTATAGCTCCTTATACTAACCCCATACTTGAACACAATCTCTGCAATCAAACTGCTTCTTTGCTTGCATGAGTGGCTGCCATGTATTTTGTCTCTGTAGTTGATAGTGCCACTACAGATTGTTTCTTACTCATCCAACTGACTGCACCTCCAAATAGGTTAAACACATATCCACTTGTAGATCTTCTCTGATCTAGATCTGCAGTCCAGTTTGTATCAACAAAGCCACGAATATCCAACACTCTGTCCAATCCTGGTATTCCTTGGTAGCACAAACAATAATTACTAGTGCCACGCAAATACTTGAAAACCCGTTTCACTGCTATTCAATGCTCCTTTCTTGGTTTTGACATAAAGCTGTTCAATACTCCCACTACATGTGTAATGTCTGGTCTAGTACAGACCATTGCATATATTAGGCTACCGACTGCACTTGCATATGGAACACGGGACATGTTCTCTTCCTCTTCTTGTGTCTTAGGACACTGTTCAGCAGATAAATTTACACCTACAAGAATAAGAACCTTCACTGATTTACTATCCTGCATATTAAATTTCTGCAATATTGTCTCAACATATTTTCTCTGGTTTAACCAGAGCTTCCTCTTTGTGCGATTTTTTTTTAATTTCCATGCCCAAAAGATAGTTTGCAGCACCGATATCTTTCATGTCGAATTTGAAGGACAATTGGGTCTTCAAATTCTGGATAATTTCTTTGTCATTTCCAACCAGCAACATATCATCCACATACAAGAACAAATAAATAACACGGTCACCAATTAATATAAATACACACAGTCATCTGTTTTTCTTCTAGTGGAGCCAAGTCCTTGTACAAATGTATCAAATTTCTAATACCACATTCTTGGTGTCTGTTTTAACCCATACAGAGACTTCTTTAACTTGCATACCAGTTCTTTCTTACCCTTCACCGCAAAGCTTTCAGGTTGTTTCATGTAGATTTCCTCTTTCAGATCCCCATGAAGAAACGTTGTTTTCACATCCATTTGTTCTACCTCAAAATCAAAAGCAACAACAACAGGTAAAAATAATTTAATAGAAGTTACCTTGGCAACATGAGAAAAAATATCACCAAAATCAATTCCCTACACATGGGAATAAATTTTTGCTACCAACAGAGCTTTGTATTTCTCCACTTTTTCTTTTGCATTTGTCTTCTTCTTGAACACCCATTTGCTGTCAATGGGTTTCCTTCCAGCGGGCAACTCCACCAGATCCCAAGCCTCATTTTTGTGCAAAGATGCCATTTCATCAACCATGACTTCTTTCTAGAGTTTTCCATCCTCTGAATCTATTGCTTCCTTCACAGTTCTGGGATCATCATCAGTGATAGATAAAACAAAATTTGAATAGAAAGCAGATGGACTATACCTTTTATGGCTGCCTTCTTTCTTGAACTGATCTTCTCAGACTCGGAGTTTGTGGCTATTCATCTTCTGATTCCTCCTCTGCTATAGAGTCTGATTCGTCCTCCTTTAGCTCAAACTCTATCTTCTTAGGTTCCTTTGGTTGGACTTCATGTTTAATAACAACATCTTTTACCTCTCTGAACAACCCATCTTGACTATACACAACCTTTCTTATTAATAGGTTCCAAAGCTTATAACCCTTTAAACCATCTTTATACCCAATAAAGATGCAATTTTTAGATTTACTATCCAACTTGGTTCGTTTCTCTTTTGGAACATGTACATATGCATCACATCCAAATACTCTCAGATGTGAAAGTGAGGGTTTCTTACTAGTCCATACCTCTTGTAGAGTTTTATCCTCCAATGCTGATGAAAGTGATCTGTTGACCAGGTAACATGCTGTCTCCACCGCCTTTGCCCAGAATTCTTGTCCTAACTCGATACCACTGAGCATGCTTCTTGCCCTTTCCATCAACGTTGTTATCACTGAAAAGATTTCAAAGAAATAGGGTAAGGTAAGGAAGAATTGGTCTTGGTCATTCTCATTGTTTCTTTTAAGGAAAGAGTCTTGTTCCCTTTGTTAAATATGGTCAACAATCTTGTTTTACCCACCATTGGTCCCACATTTGTTCAAAGTGTCACGTGTTAACGTTGTTTCAAAAATTATATGCACTACGAAATCAACTAGGAGTTTTCGTAGCACAAACTCACAAAAATACATTATGTGCGCTACGAAACTGCTGTAGCTGCACATCATGATTTTGTGGGCCAATTTTGAGAAGAAAAAGGAACCCTTCTTGAAGATGAGCTGCTGCAAAGGATTACAAGCAAGGGCAAATCAAGTGAGGGGAGGACATCCATGAACTCCAAACTCTATGTTATGAAAATGGTCATTATTTCATAGCTAGTATTGTTCACGAGAGATCAAGCAGCATTAAAAGAGTTATTCGTCTTAGCACAAGTATTTGAGCAGGGTCTATGGTTAACTTAATGCATGTATGTGATTAAAAGAGACAACATGGTCAGCAGAAGGATTCGAAGACAAGCATAAGGATGAAACTCTAAAAAGGAGGAACTCTGTCTCCTTGTTTCTAGCAGTCAACTTCCAAGGAGATCCCTGAGCAGTTGAGAACTCAATTTTGAAAAATGAAAGAGGCTTTTCTTCCTAAAATACTGAATTACAAAAACTTCTTTCAGTTTCTTCAAATTCATTATGAGGTGGGAGAAATTCATGGTTAAACTTGTGCTACGAAACTGCTGTAGGTGCAATTTGTCACAAGCATATTTTTACACCTGTTTTTCAAAGATTCATTTTGGGCAGTAGGAAAGATGTTTCAAAAAACCAAGAGAGGTTTTTGTTCAGCATGGGTTGGTTCACAAAAGCCTCCTTCAATTTTTCCAAATACATTTTTTATGAGAAGATATGAGCTCTGTCCCAAGACCTATTTTTCAGCCAGAACAGAGCAAGGAATAGTCTCCTAGTTTTTAGGAACAACAAAAGGATGAGTCATCAAGGGCCAGCTAGAGGGTTATGAGCACCACCAAATTCGACTTCATGGAGTTATAGGTGTCAAAGAAGGCTTTAAATGTTTAGATAAGGTTGTTATAATCATAATAAGGAGTTACACTCCTAGTTGTATTAGGTCTCTAGGACTGCTAGTTAGCTGTTTTTTGTATTAAATAGTTAGTTTTAAGTGTCAATAGGTGTCAAATTAGGAGGAATTCGAATTCCCCTCATGCTGGAGGAAGGAATCTACATGAATTCTATATATAGCAGAACATCTGATGTACAAAGGGTTGGAAAATTTCAAGAGAAACAAGGCATATTATGTTATTGCAGAACACTGTATGTTTTATGTTAATGCAGAAGTTTGGCTTTACTACTCAGGATTGAGAGAGGGTTTTATGTGTTTTATTTCCTCATGGTTTTTTTCATTTGCTCACTTGCAGTGGTATGAACACATGTTACTTAGAATTCATTGATAATGCTCTAATTTTCTTCATGTGTTCATAAACTGTGTTTCCTATATCATGTCTCTATTTTGCTGGTAGATTAAAACTCTTTATGCCCTGAATTCCATGTAAGCTGATCTGCTGTTGTACTAAAACATACTCTGACTCCATAGCCCAATAGATGCTTTTTGATTGGCATTTCAACCATTTATACATTTTCATTTGATTTCAATCCATAGAGTTAGTCATCTAATCTTTACCAAACATCTTTAATCTAGTGAGAGAGCCCTCTCAGGTTGAGGAGGCTAAGCCTCAGCCAAAAGTTGGTTTGAAAGAGTTACACAAGGTCTTCCTGATCAGCAGCCTATCAAGGTCTGATTTTGGTGATAACATTTTGGTGCGTCTGTCGGGAGCCTGAAGTCTATTCATTCCTGAAATTAAGAGGCTAAACTTCTGAAGGTAGCAGGAGCTCAGATATCTTTTTGAGGCTGCAAAACTACCTTGGTGACTCCACACATCGAATAAGAAATTGGAAGGTGACTCCACTGCTAGAAGATCAGTAGCTTGATGAAGTTTCAAGATGAGTTCCACTGCAAGAATGAATGCCAGGTATGCTCCTATGAATCAATCTCATATCTCTGGTTTTCCAAATCCTATGCCAAAGGTTGATTGGTTAAAGGATCTTCCAATATTTAAAGATGAAAAGAAAGACAATGCTGCTCTTCATTTGGTTAGGTTCCATATGCATGTACGCAGTCTTAAGGTTCATTTCCCTAAAGATTGTCTCATGAATATGTTTATGACCACTTTAGAAGGAAAAGCATGGTCTTGGTATAAAAGCTTGGAAAATGGTTCATTATATTCTCTTGCTAATTTCCATGATGCATTCTATGACATGTATAAAGAGTGTCATCCTTCCTTATTGTTGCTCAAAGATTGTTGTAGACATTCTATGAGTTTTATTCAATATTTGGAAGATTGTTATGATGATGATGAATTTATGGATGAAGAAATTTTAGAGGCTCTTCATAACAATACATTTCAACACCAAGAAGAAAGTATAACATCCCATGAAATGCAACATGAAAGCCAGCAGGGGTTTATTTATGAAAACCATGTTCAATCCTCTGATATGAATGAGAAGATGCAACAAACTTGCCAGCTTTTGATCACAATGAGTATGAAAATGATTACAAACACCAAGAAGAAATGATGGAAGAATTTTTTTATAACCCTCAGGCAGAGGAAAGGGTTGTTCATTTTTGTAATTCCTTGCAGCAGATTACTTCAAAGAATGATCACAATAGTGAGGAAAATTACATTGTCTATGGGAATCATGCAGAAAGGCAGTTGGATAGAACATCAAAGGAATTTTGTGTGGCTGAGGATCAGTTGTTTGAAGAGATAGAATGTTATGATGATTATCAAAATAACCATGTTCTCTTTGACCCTATAAATGAATACATGGCAAAGTTTTGCATGTCAATATTTCATTTTCATTTTCTTTATGAAGATCAGGTACATTATGAGTTGATTTGGTCATCTCACTACCATGGTTATTTTGAGGTCGAATGTAGTCAAAAGCCTCCAATATCGGAAAGGACAATTGATTGGCTTTATTGGAAATATCATGTTGCTTGACCTAAAGTGGAAATTGTAGCTAGTAGGTAGGTAGGAAAATGCAAATAAGCTCAAGGTTGACTAAGTATTTTTCAGTAGATGTAGATTTTTTTCTCCAACATTTGTCATCAAGCTTAAGCCCGAGGTGAAGGCCCAAGAAGCTTAAAGGGGATCCTTGTCAAATAAATTTATGTTTATAATAAGAGGATGAAGCACTGGACCTGCGAGTTCTTAGTGTACCACAAGGGCACACTATCCCAAGTGGAGCCACTGTTATCACTGAAAAGATTTCAAAAAAAGGGGTAAGATAAGGAAGAATTGGTCTTGGTCATTCTCATTGTTTCTTTTAAGGAAAGAGTCTTGTTCCCTTTGTTAAATATGGTCAACAATCTTGTTTTACCCACCATTGGTCCCACATTTGTTCAAAGTGTCACGTGTTAACGCTGTTTCAAAAATTACATGCACTACAAAATCAACTAGGAGTTTTCGTAGCGCAAACTCACAAAAATACACTATGTGCGCTACGAAACTGCTGTAGCTGCACATCA
This sequence comes from Pinus taeda, assembly GCA_000404065.3. Classification (NCBI taxonomy): domain Eukaryota; kingdom Viridiplantae; phylum Streptophyta; class Pinopsida; order Pinales; family Pinaceae; genus Pinus; species Pinus taeda. The sequence goes on along the minus strand of APFE031744183.1, from coordinate 124,459 downwards.
TGATTTTGTGGGCCAATTTTGAGAAGAAAAAGGAACCCTTCTTGAAGATGGGCTGCTGCAAAGGATTACTAACAGGTTTTGAACATCAAGCAAGGGCAAATCAAGTGAGGGGAGGACATCCATGAACTCCAAACTCTATGTTATGAAAATGGTCATTATTTCATAGCTAGTATTGTTCATGAGAGATCAAGTAGCATTAAAGGAGTTATTCGTCTTAGCACAAGTATTTGAGCAGGGTCTATGGTTAATTTAATGCATGTATGTGATTAAAAGAGATAACATGGTCAGCAGAAGGATTCGAAGACAAGCATAAGGATGAAACTCTAAAAAGGAGGAACTCTGTCTCCTTGTTTCTAGCAGTCAACTTCCAAGAAGATCCCTGAGCAACTGAGAACTCAATTTTGAAAAATGAAAGAGGCTTTTCTTCCTAAGACATTGAACTACAAAAACCTCTTTCAGTTTCTTCAAATTCATTATGAGGTCGGAGAAATTCATGGTTAAACTTGCGCTACGAAACTGCTGTAGGTGCAATTTGTCACAAGCATATTTTTACACCTGTTTTTCAAAGACTGATTCTGGGCAGTAGGAAAGATGTTTCAAAAAACCAAGAGAGGTTTTTGTTCAGCATGGGTTGGTTCACAAACGTCTCCTTCAGTTTTTCCAAATACATTTTTTATGAGAAGATATGAGCTCTGTCCCAAGACCTATTTTTCAGCCAGAATAGAGCAACGAACAGTGTCCTAGTTTTTAGGAACAGCAAAAGGATGAGTCATCAAGGGTCAGCTGGAGGGTTATGAGCACCACCAAATTCAACTTCATGGAGTTTAGGTGTCAAAGAAGGCTTTAAATGTTTAGATAAGGTTGTTATAATCATAATAAAGAGTTACACTCTTAGTTGTATTAGGTCTCTAGGACTACTAGTTAGCTGTCTTTTGTATTAAATAGTTAGTTTTAAGTGTCAATAGGTGTCAAATTAGGAGCAATTCGAATTCCCCTCATGCTGGAGGAAGGAATCTACATGAATTCTATATATAGCAGAACATTTGATGTACAAAGGGTTGGAAAATTTCAAGAGAAACAAGGCATATTATGTTATTGCAGAACACTTATGTTAATGCAGAAGTTTGGCTTTACTACTCAGGATTCAGAGAGGGTTTTATGTGTTTTATTTCCTCATGGCTTTCTTCATTTGCTCACTTGCAGTGGTATGAACACATGTTACTTAGAATATATTGATAATGCTCTAACTTTTTTCATGTGTTCATAAACTGTGTTTCCTATATCATGTCTCTATTTTGCTGGAAACTCTTTATGCCCTGACTTCCATGTACGCTGATCTGCTGTTGTACTAAAACATACTCTGACTCCATAGTCCAATAGATGCTTTTTGATTGGCATTTCAGCCATTATACATTTTCATTTGATTTCAATCCATAGAGTTAGTCATCTAATCTTTACCAAACATCTTTAACCTAGTGAGAGAGCCCTCTCAGGTTGAGGAGGCTAAGCCTCAGCCAAAAGTTGGTTTGAAAGAGTTACACAAGGTCTTCCTGATCAACAACCTATTAGGGTCTGATTTTGGTGATAACAGACGTCTTGCTCATTCTTAATGCAACTCCATTTTGCCAAGGTGTATATGGAATAGTTTTCTGGCGTGTTATACCACACTTCTTACAGAATTATTCAAATTCCTTACTGCAAAACTCTCCACCGTTATCTGACCTCAACACCTTTATTTTCTTCTCTGTCTGGTTTTCCACCAGAGTCTTGAATTTTTTAAACCTATCAAAGACTTCACATTTCTTCTTAAAGAAATATATCCATGTATTCCTTGAGAAGTCATCTATAAATGATACACAATGCACAAACTTACCCCGTGATGGAACCTTCACAGGTCCAAACACATCACTATGCACAAGCTCTAATATATGTTTCGTCCTCTTACCACCAGAGGGGAAACTCACCCGTTTCTGCTTCCCATATACACAATTTTCACAGAAATCAAAATCCAGAGAGCTATTACTCATACCTTCTACCATACCTTTACCATGAAGTATTCAAAGGCCCTTCTCTCCAATATGTCCAAGCTTTGATGCCACAACATGGTCTTCTCTCTAGAGACCACTAGATTTTCTGCTCCACTTTCAGGAACCACAAAACTGTTGCACCCATCAACAACCGTGCTACCTTGCAGCTTGTACAGAGTTCCAATCCGAACTCCCTGCATCCATACCGGTGCTCCTCGAACCATCTTGCAGGTATCCTTCTCGAACACTGTTTTTACACCTGCATCATCCAACTTGCTTACAAAAATAAGATTTCTGGCCAATGCAGGAATATGCAGAACACCCGAAAGTGTTCTAACCTTTCCACCTTGCAACTTCGACTTTACCTTTCCGTGACCAACGATTCTTGCCTTCTATCATCCCCTAAGAAGACATCACCACCATCGTATTTCTCATATTCGCAGAACCACTGTCTATGGGGAGTGAAGTGAAATGATGCACCTGAGTCAATCAACCATGCCTCATGATCTACATGTGTACTTGAAGAAGCCAAGTACACATCCCCACCTTAATCTGAGGTGGTTTTCGCCTCTGCAGAAGGAGCATCATCAGATCTCTTTCTTTTATCAGAAGCTTTAGATTTACAGTGCCTTTTGTAGTGCCCTTTCTTTCTACATTTCCAGCACACCACCTTTACAGGTTTTCCTGGAGATTTACATTTCCCACTCGATAACTTATTTTTGTTTCTGTTCTGGGATTGTCTTCGTACAGACAAGGCATTACCATTCTGATTCTCCATATTTTTCTGTCTCATCTCCCTCGTCAACAAGGATGAGACTATTTCATCAAACTGCAAGGCAGTTGCATTGCTACCTATTGCAATATCCAGACTATCCCACGAATCTGGTAGAGAACACAACAAACTGATGCACTTATCTTCATCTGAAATTTTAATATCGACAGATGCTAATTGACTTACGACAATATTAAATGCGTTCAGATGCTCTGTCACCGAGTCTCCATCTTTCATCCTCAGGTTATACAGTTTTTTCCGCAGGAACAGTTTATTCACCAGAGACTTAGATTGGTATGAAGTCCCTAACTTGTCCTACAAAGCTTTCGCCATAGCTTCCCCTGATACATTCAACAACACTGAATCTGAGACACACAATCGTATTGTGCTCTTTGCCTTCTGATCCAACTTCTTCCATTCTTCATTAGAAACTCCCGTTGGTTTAGTACCCGGATCTACCGCAATCCACTGATCTTTATCTACCAACAGATCTTCCATCTTGAATTTCCACAACTCAAAACTTTGACCATTAAATTTCTCGATCTCTATATTTCCACTGCTCGCCATCTTCTTTCACCACCAGAATTGATCTCGCAGATCTGCTACTGAACAGGATCTACTACAGACCAGAGCGAAACCCCTTAGCAACAAAGGCGTCCCCTTGAAGCCAAAACAAATCTGATACCAAATGTAGGTTATAACCCCGTACAGAAATTACTTGCATACGAATTCTAAAACACATAAAATAAACAATGCGAGAGCATAACACATAAAACACATTGACACAGATTTTCCCCTGGATCCCAAAACCGGGACTGCCAGCTTGATTTTTCATTATGTTCTTTTCAATGTTATAATACATATTTATACATGCCGAAGCATTCAATACCATGGACCGAAAACCATCATGTCTAAAACCATGGACTGAAAACCATCGCGTCCAAAAACATGTGCGAAATCATGCACAAAACCATAGGTGGGTCTGCCCAATCTAACATAGGTTGCAAAACCAAAATTTTTCGGGGTGCTGCTCCGAACCCCATAGAGTGGGTTTACTTGCACCCCTCAAACCCCCTGTGAACCCCCACTATGCAATCGGCACAAGAAAGGGGGGGCTCCGCCCCCCTCCCACCAGTTAACTACGTGAGCTAGTCGTGGAAAGAATATAACACAACCCAACAGTTATTACAATTTGTAGCCGGCTTTATAATGCTGAAATCAGAAGCTTTGGGATAACAAAGCTGTGAGTGGGTGGTATCTATTCCACCAAAGTCACCCAGGACTTTCATGTGGCCCCATTTGCAATCACAATCACAAGCACAAGTGACCCAAAAGGCGCAAACATGTTGCTGGGGAGACTTGAACCAGTGGTGGTTTATATTAGGCATCCCTCCAAACCTGCTTTCACCGACCAGGAAAGCCCCCATTGGCAACATTCAGATGGTTTTTATTACTATACAATCATGGATTCTTACAGTTTTCTAGTTGCCCTTCCAGATTTCGAGGCTATAACCAGAAATGACATTGTTGGCAAGCCCAAAATCATATGGTCTTTCTTTGGCCTCTTCAATTTTATTTTGTAGCAGTCCTGACTGTGTATTTCTCTTTTGAGATATGCTTTCCCCTTGTCTAGAATGCACGCAATGAAATTCAGGATTGACAAATTTGTGCTAACTTTTATTCCAGAAGTCTAACATCGTATGATCTTTTAATCCCTGTATTTTTATTTTCGTAGCACGCCTACTGTATTCAATTTTCAGCTACACTTTCCCCTTGTCTAGAATGGATGCAATGAAATTTAGGGTTGACAGTTTTGTGCAGTAGCAATCGTTCAAGTTCAGTTTTAAAGCGCAAATAGGTGTTGAGATGAGAAAGCATCTTACAGAATCTGTTTTGAGGTTTGAGAATCCTCATTCTAGAGCTGATTAGTTCATCTTTCTTCTTCAATTTTAAATGTTACTCGTGGAAAGATGTTAGCAGGTAACGTAGCCAACTTATGAAGGCATTGAGTTCCCAATTTCACATTGTAAAATGTAGGTGGTATTCAGCCCTTGTTTTCTGCATAAGATTGGCTGCCCAAGGGCCACTGGGTCTTATCACACTCAACTACGCATCTCGATAAGTTCTGAACTGTCTCTGCCCTGAGGGAAATCATCTACATGGATAATCAATTATTGTAATTTTTTGTCTTTTCCCCAATATTTTTATTTGAGCTAGAAGTTATGTTTTTCAGAAACATAACTACCATGGAATGAGGCCTTTTGTTCTTTGAATGAGACTCATATGTTCTGAAGATCCCTTAGTATCTCTCTGTTGACATCTTCTTTTATGTTGTGCCGAGCAAAATCCCGGACAAGGTTCTTTCCATCTTGTCTCTGGCTGCTTCTTAACTCGTTATCCAGTCTTGAATTCGTACAGATTACTTGTCAAACAAAACATGAACACTGCAATTTGAGTTTCTGAGAAGGGAGTTCCTCATCGATAAATGAACTTTTGCTCTGGTTTTCCTTGGATTAGGATGCTTGTTACTATCTACTAATACTTATGTGGAAACATTCATCAGGCTTAAGAATTATTAGAGTGTCATTCTGTGCCCAACTTCCATTTAATTATTCTAGAGATATGCTAGAACCAGTAGATGAAAGGGTTTTCATTTGGGATTAGTAGTCCATATACAACCATTAATATTTATAGCCATTAGTGAGTATTTTGTACATTACCATGTTAAAGGGTTTTAATCAAACTGTGGATTTTCACTAAACTTAAACTTAGTCATTTTGTTGTCAAGGAAAAAGTTGTTAGAAGACTCAAAATTGAGTAGGATCCAGTAAAAACTCATTAAAAAACACACAATTTTAGAAGAAAAGATATATTTCATTAATATGAAAGTTTATTTCAAATATTTGATAGAGTTGGTTTCAAAGTACATAAGATGGATCTTTCAAGTGCGTATAAGGATCAAATGTCTTAGGATGCAACTTTTTTCTGAGCGCAAAATTTGAGGAAATGTTTACATTTCAATTCTTGATACATCCAGATTTAAGATAACTCTATGCTGATTTTGAGTAATACAATAATAAAATATTTTAACTATAAAACAATTTTTCTTCCCTTGTTTTAAATGATATATACGCAGTTGACAATGAAATATTTTATTTATGATTCACATTGTCTGTGTTAAAATGTTAATACAGGACACACTCTTTCTCTCTCTATATATAATTATTTTTGTTATTAATAGTTTTTTAAATGTGACACACACTCACATATCATTATATTTTTAAATGTTATATGTCAACTCCATATTAACATTGAAAGAATTATAATCGCCATCATACTTTCATCTAAAAAGTTCCTATTATATTAAAATATTTTGCTCAACATGCAAATAGAAATATATAATTTTTAATCCAAATATATATATATTTTTTTGGAATTGACTTTCGGAATGATGACATCATCAGTGTTCACCGGTATTGTGGTTCATAATCAAGACCAAGACGAAAAAAATAAATCTGTCATTAGGAATAAATATCAGAGATACATCCAGTTCTAGAACTAGTCTTTAAAAATATAATTTATTTTTAATTAACAAAAGAACAGGAGATTTTAATTGAATTTAAAATATTAATTAGGTCAAAGTCAAAGAATAGAAGCATAATAAAGAGAGAGAAGGTCAACATTTAATAAAATATAAAATTTTAATGGTCAATTTCTAGGTAAGAGGTAAATTTAAAATAAAATATTATATTAAGTCTAGGTAAGAGGTAAATTTAAAATAAAATATTATATTAAGAAAGTGACCACAATTTATGATTATAATGTTATATGGTATATTTAGTTTTATAATGATGTAGAAAAATATATTAGAATTGAAGAAGAGGACAATAATTTGATTGAAAGTCAAAGAAGAATAATGAGGGGAAGATGATATATATATATATATATATATATATATATATATATATATATATATATATATATATATATATATAGTATAAATAACCAATTTTAAATAATAAAATTAAAAATAGATAATTATTTGATAAAATAATTTTCATGAAGGACAATTATAACAAAGGTAAAAGTCTAGGTATAAATAAATAAAAGGAGAGCATATATGAAAAAATAAATATAAATAAATGAATAAAAAATGAAAACAACTAAACGCCTAAGAGGAGAGGGCAGGAATCCAACTTTTACTTAGTGTCTAACCATTGTCCCTATTGATATTTTTCGTTTGTTTTTCAATTTCAATGACCTTTCTCAACTTCATATGGTGGAAATGATCGATTCTCACGATGACTCTGGAATCTTCAATGAAGACATGGTGCTTAGTTTTCACGCATGCTCAACAATAGCTTAGGAACGAGAATGATTGTATTGAATGTTTGTTGCATGTTGTTGAAGTCTTAAATCAATGGATCGACCGGTTCCCCCCATGTATGGAACCCCACATGAGCAAGGAATTGAGTAAACTCCTTTCATGTCCTTAAGGTTCACAGGGTCTTTAACATATTGAAAGGAGCTTCTAATGGTATTAAGGGGCTTGAAGAAGGTAGAGACATTATTCTTTTTAAGAATATGAGCAATCCTATCAGTGGTCCCATGGATGAACAGAAGATGAACATTGGAAATTTGTTCATCTCGAGCTTTTTTTTATCATTGGACCTTTACTTGCTTTATGAAAAGCTACACGACCTTGATGTCTGCTATAGCCATTGTTTTCAAAAACCTTAAGAAGATGGGATCTCTCATCTTTCAGGTGATTAATATCAGAGATCCTAAGAGCACGAGTGGTAATAGTGTTAAGAACTCCTAATTTTTGAGCTAGAAAATGGTGAGAATTAACATGAAGATATTGTTCCATGTAAGTTTTTTTGCGAAAAACTTGGTGAGATAAGGAACCATCTTCATTTCTAGAGAGGAGAACGTCAAGGAAATGAATACTACCATTGACTTCAACCTCCATACTGAATTTGATGTAATCAGACTTAGAATTACGATGATCAAGAAACCAATCCAACTTCTCACAACCATGGGGCCAGAGAAGACAAGTATCATCAACAAACCTTTTCTAGAGTTTGGGTTTAAATTGAGGCGAGGCAAGAGCTTTGGTCTCAAAATATTCCATGAATAAATTAGCAACGACAGGGGAGAGCGGAGAACCCATGACTACGCTACATTTCTGTTCATAGAATTCACCCTGGAAGTTGAAAAGGTAGATGTAAGGCAAACCCTAACTAGTTTGGCAGTGTCATATTCGGTGATTCGATTTATGACATTAATGGGGATCTTAGTGTAAAGAGAAATAATGTCAAAGCTTACCAACAAGTCCCTAGGGTCTGGCCTAACACCTAATAACTAAGTGATAAAGCAGGCAAAGCCGTGCAACCAACCAAAGGTTTTAACTTCTGTGCTAAGAATTTAGCAAGAAGATAAGTAGGCCAACCTATTGTGTTAACAATAGGTCTTAAGGGGGCCCCAACTTTATGAATCATCTTTGGAAGGCCACAAATCCTATGGGTGAGAGAGTTGCTTTCAATAAGTTTATTGCTTAGGGAGTTAAGAGTAGTATTGGATTTTATGGCAAAAATGACATCCTTAGAAACTTTTTAATGGGATTTTTATTGAGTTTCTTGTAACTACACTATTATGAAGGTGGTCTAACATTTTGCTAACATAGTCAAATTTATCTAAAATAACAACAACCCCACCTTTGTCGGCCTTAAGAATGACGATATTTGTGTTCTCTCTTAAGGTTTTAAGGGAAAAAACTCATTTTTGCTAATGTTGCTCTTAGGGGGCTTCGCTTTCCTAAGAACAATAGCTCAATCTTGTCTAATAACTTCTTTAATGTTATCAGGGAGGTCCCTATTCCCATATTCAATGTTGCAAATAATGTCCTCAATGGGAATCTTTCAGGGAAATTTAATCCTTTTTCTGAGAGGCGAAAATCATGAGGGTCAAAACTAACACTAGATAAATTAATAATTTTATTATGAAAAGAGTCAAATGTATTATTATTATTATAAAAAACAACAACACCACCACCACCACCATCATTATTACTATTATTTTTATTATTCAAAACAACACCAATATTATTATTATTATTCAAAACAACACCAATATTATGATTAGTATTCCTATTATTATTATTATGATTTTAAATGTTATTATTAAAGGCATTATTAGTATTATCATGATTAATCTTGTTATAAGAATTAGCGTAAGGGAGATATATGCTATAATCCGAAAAAACCTGAAGGAGGGAATATGATGAAGAAATGAGAGGAACATAAAGAGACGAGGAATAATAATCTTGTTATTATTCAAAACAATACCACCACCACCATTATTATTATTATTCAAAACAACACCAATATTATCATTATTCAAAACAACACCAATATTATCATTATTATTCCTATTATTATTATTATTATTATTAGAAATGTTATTTTTGCATTATTAGTATTATCATGATTAATCTTGTTATAAGAATTGGTGTAAGGGAGAAATATGCTATAATCCAAAAAAACACCTGAAGGAGGGAATATGATGAAGAAACAAGAATAACATAAAGGGATGGGGAAGCTGGATTTATCGCCAACGAAGAAGAGGGGAGGGGAGGGGAGGGGCGTGTCTATGAGAGAGGGAGAAAATGATTCAAAGGGAGGGAGATTCATAAGGATGGAGGGGGATGTGGAATCAACGGAAGACATTACTCGATGAGGGGTTGGTGAGTCATCCTCAAGAGAGACGACTTGGTTCACGAAGAATAGCACTGGAGGATGAAGGACGGATCGAGGATGAGGGGATAACCATTGAAGAACAATGTCACAGAGATGTTTCTAAGGAAGAATGTCATTGGGGTGACATTTGGGACAAAGGAATCATATGATGACTACACAACTTCGAAGGGAGAGAAAGAACTATGGCCTCTAGCGATGAACCATCATTGTTGAGAGATTCTCGGGGAAGAACAGTCAATGAGGGCTCAACGATACTAAGATTGTTGGATACAACTTCATGGTGGAGCGAATTCAAGTTGGAAGATAAAACAGAGGTTGAGGGAGTTGAAAGAAAAGAATGATGAGAGACCGAGACAAATGAGGAAACTTGGTTGTTGACCCACGAGTTAAGCTAAACGATGAAATCAAGAAGTTCGAATTAGAATTACCCATCATTTTAAGAAATTTGGCGGTTTGCTTCTTCTTGGAAATCTCTTCAAGACGAGAGGTTTTGGACGCAGAACACCCATCCATAATACACCACAAGAGAGTCATGAATGTGATTTTCCAGATCTAAGTGGAGAGAGAATAAAATCTGTGATACAGAATCCAATTCGAATCCCTACAAATTTTAGACCGGAGCAAAGACAAACTCGTTTTCAAAAAGATACGCTTGTTTTTAGAGTTGTTGAGACTATGTTTTGTATGAGCAAACACTGGAACCAATGATGTATCCGTACAACGCTTTAGAAATGTAAGATCTAATTTTTTCTTTGAGACATACAAACGAGCTCATTCAAATCGATGAACTTTATCAGCGATATCTCTTTCGTGTAGGGCTATAATTTTTTATCTCAGACTTTTGTGATCCATATTGTTTCTTTGGAATTGACTTCTGAAATAATCGCATCATCAATATTCATTGGGCGACGTTTCAAACCCTCTAATGTGGTTCATCATTAAGACTAAGATGAAAAAACAATCTCTAATTAGGAATAAATAATAGAGATGCATCCAGTTCTAGAACTAGTTGTTAAAAATATAATTTATTTTTAATTAATAAAAAACGTTGAGGGATTTTAATTGAATTTAAATATTATTAAGTTGAGGTAAAAGAATACAAGCATAATAAAGGGAGAGAGTAGGTCAATATTTAATAAATATAATTTTAATGGTCAAGGTTTAAGGTAAGAGGTAAAATTAAAATAAAATTTATATTAAGAAAGTGACCACATTTATGATTTATAATGTTATAATGTTATATGGTATATTTAGTTTTATAAATGATGTAGAAAAATATATTGGAATTGAAGGAAAAGGACAATAATTTGATTGAAAGTCAAAGAAGAATAATAAAGGAAGATAATATAATATATATATAAAATAGATAAATAACCAATTTTAAATAATAAAATTAAAAATAGATATTTTTAATAAAATAAATATAATTAATACCAATCAATAACAAAGGTAAAGGTCTAGGTATAAAAAAAAAAAATTGGGGAATACTACCATACAAAAGAATAAAAGGAGAGCATACATGAAAAAATAAATAAATAAATGAATAAAAAAGAAAACATCTAAATGCTCAAGAGGAGAGGGAAAAAATCCATTTTACTCAGTTTCCAACCATCGTCCCAGTTGAGATTTTTCGCTTGTTTTTCAATTTCAATGGCCTCTCTCAACTTCCTATGGTGGAAATGATCGCTCCTCGTGACGACTCTAGAATATTCAATGCCAACATGGGGCTTCGTTTTCACTGCATACTCAGCAATAGCTGAGGAACAAGAATGATTATGCTTAATGTTTGTTGCATGTTCTTGAAGTCTTAAATTAATGGATCGACCGATTTCCCCTATGTATGGAATCCCACATGAGCAAGGAATTGAGTAAACTCCCTTCATGTATTTAAGGTTCACATGGTCTTTAATAGATCGAAGGGAGCTGCTATTGGTATTAAGGGGCTTGAAGGAGGTAGAGACATTATTCTTTTTAAGAATATGAGCAATCCTATCAGTGGTCCCATGGATGAACAGAAGATGAACATTGGAAATCTTTTCATCTTGAGATTTTTTTATCCTTGGACCTTTACTTGCTTTATGAAAAGTTGCAAGACCTTGATGTCTGCTATAGCCATTGTTTTCAAAAACTTTAAGAAGATGGGATCTCTCATCTTCCAGGGGATTAATATCAGAGATCTTAAGAGCACGAGTGGCAAGAGTGTTAAGAACTCCTAATTTCCGCGTTGGAAAATGATGAGAATTAGCATGAAGATATTGTTCTGTGTGAGTTTTTTTGCGAAAAACTTGGTGAGATAAGGAACCATCTTCATTTCGAGAGAGGAGAACATCAAGGAAGGGAATAATACCATTAAATTCAACCTCCATATTGAATTTGATGTAATCAGATTGAGAATTAAGATGATTAAGAAACAAATCCAACTTCTCACAACCATGGGGCCAAACAACATAGGTATCATCAACAAACCTTTTCTAGAGTTTGGGTTTAAATTGAGTTGAGGCGAGAGCTTTGGTCTCAAAAACTTCCATGAATAAATTAGCAACGACAGGGGAGAGCGGAGAACCATGGCTACTCCACATGTATGTTCATAGAATTCACCTTGGAACGCTGAAAAAGATAGATGTAAAACAAACCCCAACTAATTTGGTAGTGCCATCATCAATGACCCGATTTATGACATTAATGGCCTTATTAATGGGGATTTTAGTGTAAAAAGAAATAATTTCAAACCTTACCAACAAGTCCCCAAGATCTAGCCAAACACCCAATTACTCATTGATAAAGGAGGCAAAGTTTTTGTTTCTTAATCATCTTAATTCTCAGTCTGATTACATCAAATTCACTATGGAGGTTGAATTTAATGGTAGTATTCCTTTCCTTGATGTTCTCATCTCTAGAAATGAAGATGGTTCCTTATCTCACCAAGTTTTTCACAAAAAAACTCACACAAAACAATATCTTCATGCCAATTCTCACCATTTTCTAGCTCAGAAATTAGGAGTTCTTAACACTCTTGCCACTTGTGCTCTTAGGATCTCCGATATTAATCACCTGGAAGATGAGAGATCCCATCTTCTTAAGTTTTTTGAAAACAATGGCTATAGCAGACATCAAGGTCTTACAACTTTTCATAAAGCAAGTAAAGGTCCAAGGATAAAAAAAGCTTGGGATGAATAAATTTCGAATGTTCATCTTCTGTTCTTCCATGGGACCACTGGTATGATTGCTCATATTCTTAAAAATAATAATGTCTCTACCTCCTTCAAGCCCCTTAATACCATTAGAATCCCCCTTTGATCTGTTAAATACCTTGTGGACTCTAAGGACATGAAAGGAGTTTACTCGATTCCTTGCACATACGGGGTTCCATACATTAGGGAAACTGGGCGATGCATTAATTTAAGACTTCAAAAATATGCAACAAACATTAGACACAATCGTTCCCGTTCCTTAGTTATTGTTGAGCATGCGGTGAAAACTAAGCACCATGTCTACATTGAAGATTCTAGAGTCATCAGGAGGATCAATCATTTCCACCATAGGAAGTTGAGAGAGGCCATTGAAATTGAAAAACATGCGAAAAATCTCAACAGGGGCGATGGTTGGAAATTGAGTAAAAGTTGGATTCTTGCCCTCTCCTCTTGAGCGTTTAGTTGTTTTCCTATTTATTCATTTATTTATATTTTTTTTCTTCATATATACTCTCCTTTTATTCTTTTGTATGGCGGGCTTCCTCGCTTTATATATATATATATATATATTATACACACACACATAGACCTTTAGCTTTGTTATAATTGTCCTTAATGAAATTTATTTATCAAATAATTTTCTATTTTTAATTTTATTAATTAAAATGGTTATTTATCTATTTTATATATATTTTGTATTCTCTCCCCTTATTATTCTTCTTTGACTTCTCGAATTATGTTCATTTTCTTCAATTCTAATATCTTTTTCTACATCATTATAAAACTAAATATACAATATAACATTATAATCATAAATTGTGGTCATTTTCCTAATATAATATTTTATGTTAATTTTACCTCTTACATATATGTTGACCATTAAATTTATATTTTATCAATTGTTGACCTACTCTCTCCCTTTATTATGCTTATATTGTTTGATTTTGACCTAATTAATATTTTAAATTCAATTAAAATCCTTCTTACCGTTCTTTTATTAATTAAAAATAAATTATATTTTTAACGACTAGTTTTGGAAGTGGATGCATCTTTGCTATTTATTCCTAATGACAGATTGATTTTTTCATCTTGGTCTTGATGATGAACCACATTAGAGGGTTCAAAATGTTGACCAGTGAACACTGATGATGTCATTATTTTGAAAGTCAATTCCAAAGAAACAATATGGATCACAAAAGTTTGAGATCAAAATTTTTTATTTTTGTTATTAGCGTTTTTTTAAATGTTATATATCAACTCTATATTAAGAATAAAATAAATTACACATCTCCCTCGCAATGGAAAGTGAAAAGATACCAATTTTTAATTTAAATTATTTTTATTTTCTCTATATAAAGTTGATATCAAATTATGTTATTTAATATGGACATTGAATATTTTATTTATGACTTATAATATAATATTCTTTTTGTTATTAATATATTTTTATTTTAGATATTACATGTTAACTGAACATATACTGAATTAAACATCATGTAATATCATTTTTACATGCCATATGTTATATTAGAAAATAAATTAGATTTTCTTTCTTTCAATTATTTTATGATGCAAAATTAAAGCGAAAATTAAAGTATTTTATTAATGTCAATGACTAATTCTTTTTGTTATTACTATTTTAATTTTGCTAACATAAGTATTATTTTATTATTTTAAAATGTAAAGTTATGTGACAACATCTTCCTCGTACTAGGTTGTAGAGCACTTCTCAGTATTGAATGGTGTTGTCATTGATGACAATGTCAAAATTTTAATGTTTTTAATATTCATCTAAGGAAGCATTGATTGGAAGCTCCATTAGTAAAGAAGCCCTGGAATGATGAGAAACTCCTACAACATGGTCATGATACCCCGTTTTTTATGAAGAATTTGGATGAGAAGCTCGATGTTTGCAAGCAAGGCCATCTTCATTTGATGGCCCTCGTCATGACGATTCTATCGGTAGGTGGCATACCACATAACTCCTCAGGATTGAGAAGGTATGGTTGTTAAAAGTTCAAGCCCCAAAGTTTGGTTAAGGTACCCAGTATATGATTCAAGGCAACTTGATGATTGGTTAAGTATTGACTTGTATAATCAAGAAATTTTTATTAATATTATGTACGTGTTGGGATGACAAATCTTCCCTCTGAATAAGGAATTCTCTTGCCCCAATCAACTTTAAGATTTGATCTAAGGACGACCTAAATTAATATTTCTATAACCATGGAGTATATGTCAAAGTTAGCTTCAAGGGTAATTAAGAATTGGCTCCAAAAAATTTTGAATTTAAAAATTCAAGTCTCAAATGTTGTTAAGGTCAACTCCATGGGGTTAAGTGCAAGTTGGCCCCCCCCCCCACATTGTGTATATATAGGGCACTCGTGAGCCCTCAAAAGACATCAATTTTTGGTTTCATTTCTCAGGTAAATCACTCTATTGTTTCTGGGGCCTAGGTGGACTTGATCATCTAAAGGAGAGGCTAAAATTCTTGTGATTTATGGGTTTTACTATTATTATTTTATTTTATTTTTTCTTGTGGTTACTCATTGAGTTATCAAGGATCATATATGGTAAGGGGCCACGTTCTATGTCTATTGTAATTGCAGAAAAGGGGTTAGTCTAATCCATAGGGAGACCATAGGACAAGGGTCGAAATTACCCCTATTGTCACAGTTGGAAAATGCAATGTGGCAACAATTAATTTAGATTTTCCCTAACCTTAATAATTGCTTGTAAGCTTTATTTATCTTCTTGTGTTTTCTTTATTAGTTATTCTTCATGAAACAATTATTAAGAGTAAAATAGTAAAGACAGTGGACACATAAATTAGGCTCCAAACTAAGGCAAAACTGGCCAAGGGGAAAACCCAGAAAATCCTCTTCTTATAGAATATGCTTCAAATGATATAACCAATACCCAAACCCTAGACCAAGTCCTCTTCCAAGCGCTAGGTCAACCCTCTAATAAGCCCTTCCAAGTACTAGTTCAACCCTCTAAGAATCCCTTCCAATAGATTTAGATCAATAAGGTTCGTTCCTTCTTCAACTAGCTTCAACTTCGACCCCAACCGCAACCCTGCAACTTTGTCTTGCAACTTCAATCTTGTAGTTGTTACACAAGCCCTAATTCTGGCAGAAAACAGTTCTTCAAGAGATCCTCCTTTGAGAAAGATAATGCCTTTCCAAGGTCAATGAAGTTAAATAAGAATATTCGCTCTTCCAACAAGTTGATCCTTTCATACCTACAATTTTAGCCTTCCTTGAAGTTGCGAAAACCCTAGTTTTCACGCGTGTGAGAGATATAGAGCCCAAAAATAATATTTTCTTATTCTTCTTGAATTCGCCTTGCCTTCTAGACCTTCGCTCTTCCTTTCTTCTAGCTCTCAACTTTAGATCGAAATTCTTATGAGAGAGAAATGAATGAGTGACTAATGAGGTCAAAGCTGCCTGTATTTATAGCCTTTTCAAGGGGTATTCCCTCCATTAGGCCGACTTGTAGCTTCTAGGGACAACTTGTACTTTGGAGGTTTCAAGGACATTCTAGACTCAAAATAAAGTATTTTACAAGGTACATATTTCCCGGAAGGGTCTTATAAGCATGATGTTGACTCTCTTGACTCATGCCAATAAATGCTATGGCCTAAAAAACCCTAGAAGCATGAAGAACATTCTTTTACCTAGAATATCATCAAGAAGAAGCATGAAACCCATACTTTAAAATAATATTTTTTCTTTCTTATTTTGTTTGTTACATAAGATATACATATTGAAATGAGTAGAATAGCAATTATGAAGACTGAAACTTGTTACATTTCAAATGCTCCCTCTTAACTAGGGAGGTATTAATAGTTTTACGTCCAATATAACATCATTCTCAAGTTGAAGAGTTCTCATAAGAAGAGTCAGATTGATAAGCCAACTGTAAGCATCACCATTATAACCAACATTGTCTTTGAGGCTTGACTAGACAAGCTCAACTTCATTCGAGAGCATAATGTTGGGAGGCTTTATGTGAGTTACCACACTACCTCTGAGGCACATACCCCATCTGAATGTTCACTAGTTATGTCCTTTTAGGACTATTCTCATATTGGATTTTTAACCCTTAATCCTCAAAGAATATTGGTCCTCTTCGATCACTCTTATCTTGGATGCTTGTCTTATCCTCAAAGAGTGTCAGTACCTTTCCTTTTGTGGATGATCTATCCTCAAGGAAACCAAAAATGCTTATCCAAAACTCTGCCATTCTTTTTCCGTGGCCTTTACTTAGACTTACAACTATTAGTCCTTGTCAAGTGCATGACACATGAAGAAGAGAATGCACGTGTTATGTCCATCATCACCCCCTCTCAATCAAAGTATATCCTCATTCCCTCTTGATTAGAAGATTATATCCTTGCTTATTGTTGAAGAATCTAGTGCAATTAGGTTAATAAGATTCTTCTCGCCATGATAACTATTTGTACGGTACTTTTAACTATTTCTTATTAGCACAATATTCACTTGATATTATTATATTGTGTTTTCTTACTTCATAAAAAAAAGAGATAAGAACACAAGATGTTGGCTTTCTACTAGGGCCAAAATCTCTCACTCTTTGAGATGAAAACCCGCACAAATTCTTATTATAGAGATTCCAATTGATAAATACCAAGACCAAGACCTTGACCTAATAGCCACTCCAAGACCAAGACACTTATTCTCTTGACTGTCTTTTCTTCTTCGAGATTATTCCTTCACTTCAACCTTCTTTGCATCATGACATTGTCTTCATGTCGCTGTCTTATCAAGGTCTTCTTATCACTGTCATTAAGATCTTCTTTCTCATTGTCATGATCACCATAGTACTGAAACATATGACTGTGGTGTACTATGAATTTTATCATTTACTTCACTGCTCATTTACTTGTCATTGTCTCTACAATTTGAATTACATAGATGACCAAAACTCACCTATGTAGCCTTCACCCAAACGTTGTGATTGTGCTTAGGGCACTGAAACAGTCACACAGATCTTGAAGGTAGTCTGAGCTACTTGCTGCCACTGTTCTTCCGAAGTCATAGAGATACATTGAACTATTCAGAGGAAATATGAATTATTTTCCACTGCTACCCAAGCAAAATCTCGTGAACCTTTTACTATAATTGCTATGTGAAAATATCATATTTGTGAGGTTATTTTCACTGTAATTACCTACCGAAATTTCAGATATTTTTGAGTTCTGTCACAATAATTATGCGAAGATCAACAGGGTATATATAGTAGTTTTGTCTTCATAATAAGCTGACATGATCTATGAAGAGATGTGTCCCTTTTTACTGTGAGCCAACATGAGTTCTTATTTAATTCATCTTGCAGACCAACTTCAAGGAGATCTGTGCTTGTCTTTTGGAGGGCTATTTAGACATAGACTCATATATATTTTTCATATGGTCAAGAAGAGCTTCTTCATATGACATTGACTCTTTGACCTCTAAAGATAAATCCTAAGGCTCTCAATGGGAGCCAACTATACATAAGGATTCTTCAACACTCCCTCTTAACTAGGGAGGTATTCATACTGGTACTTGGTCATTCTCAATCTGAATATTTTCTCATAAGAAGAATTGGATTGGTAACCCATCTGTATAGCATCATAGTAACCAACATTATTTACACATCAAGGCCTTGACTGAAAAATTTATCTCTCATCAAATCAGAGCACAATGTCAGTGAGACCAATGACTATAGATACCTTCATCTTTGTCTCTCAAGGTTCATACCCACCCGGGTGTTCACTGAGTATGAACTTCTAGGATTATTCTTATCTTGGGTTCCCAGCCCTCAAATAATATTGGTCCTCTTTCCTAATCTTATCTTGGATGCCCTACACATCCTCAAAGAGCATCAGATGCCAGATGATTACCCAATCCTCCATTCTTTCTTCCCAAGTGAAGACAAGAATGTTGTGTTTAGCTCTCCCTCTCAACTAAGGAAGATATGCCCATTCCTGTAAAGGAATGTACCCAAGTTACTTCTGACGAGGAACTTGACCAAGATCCCTCTCAATTAGGGACTTTTTAGAGCTCCCTCTTAAATAGGGACTCTCCTTTTCATCAACAACTTCTTCTTTCTGGGTCCTTCAGTTGCTAGATAAATTTCCTTCCTTGATGTCATGAAATTCAGTTGAGCTTCTTCCTTGTGGGGCATTAGTCATCAATTACTTTCCTTCTTGGTTCATCACGTCATTCCTTTCTTCATGGAAAGTGGCCTTCTTGACACATATTTGGAACCTTCGTCATAGGGATACTTCTTTCTCATCATGCTTATTTTAGGAATTTCCATCTACCACATGAATGCTAGTTGTACTTGTACTTACAATTCTTGTTCCAGTAGCCTTGCATGAACTCATCCAGATATTATTCAAGAAATAAAAACATAACATTAAGTTAAATAATATATTATGATATGGCTCTTCATCATGACATCTTCCTGTAGGTATCAACATCCTGCATACATGTTGACACATTTCTCAAATATATCCATTGTCAAGGGTCTCCATCTATTTCAGACTTTCATCAGAGTCTTCATATCTTCTGAGAGATTCCTAGTCAAATCTTCTTGGTCTTTTGGATGTTGATCGCCTTCATCATGGTTGCATATCTCATGATCTCTTCCTTTCTTATTCCATTCCCAGGAGCTTTCAATCAGAGTTCTATAATTTTAGTCAACCACTTCATACTTTTTATGAGGACATATTATGTTGATTTCATCTAGTGTGACTTATTCCTTCCTACATCCTTTCAGAAGAGGAGATCCTTTTTCTTTTGATCATGCTTCTCAAGATAGAAGTAATGATCCATGTTACTTGCAACCATAAGACATGGCATTTTAATATTAAACACAAGCATACATACCTCATTGTACCCTTAGGTCATCTAGGCTTCTTCCAATAGCTTCCTTGATTGAAAAGATCTTCAATCCCCTGATCTGATTTATTTATCATATCATCATACCATCATCCCATGAATTCCATAAGTTGGAGTTCCTAATGAAACACTTTCTTCCTCTCTAGATTAGTGAACCCTTCGATGAATATTCCATCAGAGAATCTTGAGGATCTTGCATATTATCATTTGGAAAATGTTTCCTTTTTGACTTGATGTATGATGAGCTTTATCCTCGATGAATTCTTACTTTCCTTAAATATCCAATGAGGCTCTCAAGAGCTATATCCTTTCATGTTTGACTGCCATGGATTTTTTCCCTCATGATTCCCATGGTGATGTCACGAGCTCTTGTTTCTAATGCTTTCATGATGCCACGACGCATCTTATTATCATGGCCATATAAAAAAGCTAAGGAGCTTATGATAAGACCCTTTTGTGAGGGATACCATCTCAATCATAGTAGAGATTTGTTACTCCCTCTTTCCTTGGCCCTTTTCTTTAGCTTCCTCCATCTTTCTGGTGATATGAGATTCTTTCCATAATATTTCCATAGCATTGAGAGTTAGCTATACTATTCTATATTTTTTGAGGACCAAACTTCCCTTTTTCTGCACATGTTTGAGCCCTTTAACCTTCAACACTTTTTCCCTTAACTTGTCTTTTTATATCTAGCATAGAAACCAAAAGTTGTTGAATGAGGTAACCTTGTTGTTCATGGACATTTGTTACCTTGATTATCAGTTAGAACAATGTTGATTATCTTCTTATCATCTCTCCCAGATCTCCCAATTGAGATCTTATGAAGATATCCCTTCATTCTTTGATACCCTAAATCATGTCTAAGTGATATGACCTTCTTCACTGCATTTCAGAGAGTATATCTTCTAGCATTTCATATATCTCTTTTATGTCTCCTTTCTTGCTACATAGGGATGAGAGGACCTTAAGAGTTCCCTCCCATGAATTCAAAGGAGACCTTTTTCCTTGATATGTTCATCGAATTCTTTTATCTTATGAGGATTATGACAATCCTCCTTATTCCATGCAAGGACCTTTGATGAACCATCAAATCTATAGATCTCCTTACAATCATGAATTCATTTTACCAAATTGATTAATGAAAATACTTACTTGTCATGTGCAGATAAAATCTTCACCTCGATCATGTTGAAAGTGTTTGAAGCAGATGCATTGATACTTCCTCTGGATGAGATCCTTGATGTAATGATAGGAATCTTGCCTTCTTTCCTTCAAGTTACTTTGACTTATACATCTGATCCTTATGATTAACAAACTGTTGATAAACTTGAGATGGCATTGTTATTGCTATCACACAATTGAAACTTTGTAGCATTCTATTGAAGTTTTTGCATCGTGTAGAACCATAGAGCATTGAGGTCACTTGCTATGATAATCTCCTTATAGTACTGAGACATATCACTTAGTATTATTGTGACTGCATCAATGGACACCTTCATTCCACATCGATCATTGTCCATACAAACTATGACTGTGGTATAATGAGACTTATTTATGAGTATTATGATGTAGATGATCCATTGCCATCAGGTTAAGGGAATCTAAGTTTTCAAGACTGTAATTTTTATAGAAAGGATTTAATCTGAGATTGAGATTATTGTGGTAGTTGTAGGCTATTGTTATAGATTGATTCTTGTAGTTCTTGATCCTTTTCTCTTGAGAACCTTCAACTTTCTTTGGTGCCCTTCTTGAAACTTGAGTGTCTCTTTTATGCCCTTCCTTTGACTTCAATACCTTAGCTCTGATACCATGTTGAAGAATTTAGGGCAATTAGGTTAATAAGATTCTTCTTGCCATGATAACTATTTGTGAGGTAATTTTAACTATTTCTGACTAGCACAATCTTCACTTGATATTATTATAGTGTGTTTTCTTACTTCATCAAATAGTTACCAAACAAAAGAGACAAGAACACAAGATGTTGGCTTTTTGCCAGGGCCAAAACCTCACACTCTTTGAAAGGAAAAACTGCAGAAATTCTTCTTATAGAGATTCTAATTAACATACCAAGACCAAAACCCTTGACCTAATAGCCACTCAAAGACCAAGACTCTTGACCTAATAGCCACTCCAAGACCAAGACACTTCTTCTCTTGACTGTCTTTTCTTATTCAAGATTCTTCCTTCACTTCAACCTTCTTTACATCAAGGCATTGTCTTCATATCGCTGTCTTAGCAAGATCTTCTTATCATTGTCATCAAGATCTTCTTTCTCGTTTTCATGACCACCATAGTACTAAAACATATGACTATGGTGTAATATGGATTTTCTCATTTACTTCACTGCTCCTTTACTTTTCACTATCTCTATAATCTGAATTACATAGATGACCAAAACTCACCTATGTAGCCTTCACCCAAACTTTGTGACTGTGCTTAGGGCACCAGAAAAGTCACACAAATCTTGAAGGTAGTCTGAGCTTCTTGTTTCCACTGTTCTTTAGAAGTCATAGAGATACATCAAAATTTAAGAGGAAATCCGAATTTTGTTCCACTGCTACCCAACTGAAATCTCCTAAACCTTTCACTATAATTTCTATGTGAAAATATAAAATATACGAGGTTATATTCACAGTAATTACCCACCAAAATATCAGAGACGTTCGAGTTCTATCACTGTAATTATGCGAAGATCAACATGGTATATATAGTAGTTTTGTCTCCATAATAAGACGACATGATCTATGAAGAGATGTGTCCCTTTTTACTGTGAGCTGACATGAGTTCTTATTTAATTCATCTTGTAGCCCAACTTCGAGGAGATTCGTGCTTGTATTTTGGAGGGCTATTTAGACATAGACTCATATATATTTTTCATATGCTCAAGAAGAGCTTCTTCATATGACATTGACTCTTTGACCTTTAAAGATAAATCCTAAGGATTTCAATGGGAGACATCTATACATAAAAATTCTTGCTCATGAAACCCATGAAGCAAGCATAATAAAAAAATTTATTTTCTTTTTTACAAAAATCATAATTACAATGTCATTATGAAGACCGAACCTAGTTACCCTTTCTTCAACACTTATGTTCAACGAGACTCCACTCCCTCTCAAATCTAGAGAAGATTCCTGCTTTTCTTTATAATTTCAAAAGTCATAACCACAAGATATCTATCTTATAAGAGTATTAGCCACCTGTTCTTTATGGAGATATCTACATGGCTCCTTCTTTTCTACACATCGATATTTCTTTCTTTTTGGGTATCAGAGCCATCTTCTTCCTTCTATCTTGTGACAGGGTTCAGGTCATCAATCGTGTACATCACTTTCATCTTGTCATCATCAATGAAGGCATTATGTTGAGCCTTTCCAAACTTCAAGCTAATCATAACTTCCTCATGAAAGTGTTCTCCTTTGTACAAGCTTGAACTTCAGGAGATGAAAACATCTTGACTTCATAATTGCTAGAATCATATGTTGAGCTTCCCTCAACATTAATCATATATTCCTACAATATCCTTCTAGGTAGAAAAACAATATGTTAACCAGATAAGCAATAATAAAAAAATATTAGACTTACTTCATGGAGATGAATTTCTTATCAATCATCAATGTACTCATGATCCATCTCCACAAGAATCTCGCTTCATGCATCAAAGTGCCCAAGGATCAAACTTGATTACCAAGTTACAATTTTATTCTGAAGACTATATTGGATGTTGATCACTTATTCTATATAATCTAGTGAGAAAGTCTTGATCCTTTATCCATTCTAGAGTAAGTCAAATTCTTATTTTAAGCATCATATAACCACATTAAGCAGATTTTATGACCAACTTCTTTTACAAGAATCTTGTGCATATGAATCCTATCCAAGAGAAGAGTTACTTCAAATATGCATTCCTACGCTTTTGTCTAATCATCTAACTATGATTTTTCAACTTGACCAACTACATTCCTCCATCCCTCAAGAGTATTGTTTCTATACTATATGGAATATATACTAACCTTTTCATAAGTCTTCTTATGAGAACTTTCCAAAATGATGGTTCTTATAGGATCTTGATGATCCTTCTTAGCAAACTGACTACCTCTAATATAATTTTAGATAAGGCTTGGATGAACAATAATATGCAAAATGGTTCCAATCTTCTTAATTTTGAAAGACTATATGATTGAAAGCAACTCAATCAAGTAGACTCTAAATATGCCACTATCTCGAATGCCATGCTTTTACAAAATCAAGACTCTTCTATAGTGAACAATAATGCATGCTATTCTAAGTGAATGAAAGACAAACTTCATAAAGATCCTGACAGAGAGGATGCCTTCTTCAATAGTAAAGATCTTTGACATCTTCTCTCTTCAACTTCTTCTCAGGTTCTCCCTTCTCTTCTTTTCTTTCTTTTGTTGTTTTGATTTTTTGGACAGTCCATTTTAAAGTTTCCATATTCATTGCATCCAAAGCATTGAACCTTTGACATATCTAGCTTCTTCTTAGAATTTCCAAACTTTCCCTTCTTTAGCTTCTTGGTTCTTGCAATAAAGCTTTGAGATTGTCATTTGATTCAGTTTCATCCTTTGCCTTGATCCTAGTCTCTTCCAAAATTCTTTGAGCCCATAACTCATCAAAGGGAGTTGTATCTTTCTTAGCATATACGGTAGTTACAAAATTGCTCCATTATGGTGGCAAAGAATTTAGTACATAGATGGTCATTTCAGAGTAAAAAATTTTCTCCCCAAGCCCATGCAACTAATCTCCTATTTTGAAAGCGTCATCAGATAGGAGGCCATGTCTTCATCCTTCAATTTCCTTATTCTATATAGTTGGTTTCTCAAGGAAATATTTTGACCTGATGTACTTATAGAGTACAACTTTACTAGCTTATCATACATAGTCTTAGATGTCCTCAAATCAATAACAAATGGAACTAGATGATCCTTATGGATTCAACAATGATCCTTTGTGCCTTACTTTTCCTTTCTTTTATTTTGCTAAGTCTTAAATCTTGTCTTTGCTAGGTTCAACAACTTCATCGAGGACATATTCCATTACTTCATGTTTTGTAAGTTCCAGGTCAATCCTTTTCTTCCATGCTACGAAATTTATTGAGCCAACAAGCTTATTTCTTTCCTTGCATAAATAACCCATATGACCTGTAGATTTATACATAACGTAATAATATGTTACTTACATGTCAACCAATAATATTTTCTTCTTTGATGATGTCTCCCACTATGTTGATTCTTTCAAGATCTGTAAAGAGACTCCAATGATGTCCTTGATAGACATTTTCTAGTATTCCTTCAACAACAACTTACAAGAGTGATGAATGATACCAAGATTCTTTGATGCTTCCTTCAAAGATGTCTTTCAATGAGCCTCTAAATAGATCTCCTTCCAAGAGATATCAAAAACCTTGTAATATTCTTTGGTAAGAGCTTGGTGTAGTCTTGATCCTTCTACAAGTGATTTCCCTTGGAAAACCATTCTTTTATCCACAAGATGACATTTTTAGCTTCCTTCTCTTATTCACCTTAGCTTTGATACCATGTTGGAAAACACAACGTGGCAACTATTAATCCATATTTTCCTTAACCTTAATAATTTCTTGTGAGCTTTATTTATCTTCTTGTGTTTTATTTATTAGTTATTCTTCATGAAACAATTATCAAGTGAAAAATAGTAAAGATAGTGGACACAAAAATTAGGCTCCAAGCCAAGGAAAAACCCTTTCAAGGGTAAATCCAAAAAAAATCTCTTCTTCTTATAGAATCTGCTTCAAATGGGAAAACTAAGACCCAAACCCTATACCAAGTCCTCTTCCAAACACCAAGTCATCCCTCTAAGAGCCCCTTTCAATATGATTAGATCAATAAGGTTCAATCTTTCTTCAACCAACTTCCAACTTCAACTTTGACCCCAATTGTAACCTTGTAACCCTGCAACTTCGATCTTGTCGCTGCTGCAGGAATCCTAATTCTGGCACAAGATAGTTATTCAAGAGATCCTCCTTTGTGCAAGATAATGTCTTTCCAAGGTCAACAAAGTTAAATCAGAATATTTTCTCTCCCATCAACTTGATCTCCTGCAATTTGGACCTACAAATTCAACCTTTCTTGAAGTTGTAGAAACCCTAGTTTTCGCACATGTGAGAGAGATAGAGCCCAAAAATAATCTTTCCTTCTTCTTCTTGAATTCCCCTTGCCTTGTAGACCTTCGCTCTTCCTTTATTCTAGATCCTAGATTCATATCAAACTTCTTATGAGAGAGAATTGAATGAGTGACTAATGAGGTCAAAGCAGCCTGTATTTATAGCCTTTCCAAGGGGTCAAATTCCCTCCTTTAGGTTGACTTGTACTTTGGAGGTTTCCAAGGTTTTCTAGACTCAAAATAATTCTTTTACAAGGTACATTTTGCTCAAAAGGGTCTTATAATCATGATGTTTATTCTCTTGACTCATGACAATAAATATTATGACCTAACAAACCCTAGAAGCATGAAGAACATTCTTTTACCTAAAATACCATTAATAAGAAGCATGAAACCCATGCTTTAAAATACTAAATTTTCTTTATTTTTTTGTTTATTATATAAGATAAACATATTGACATGAGTACAATAACAATTATGAAGATCAAACTAGTTACATTTCCAACAATCACTGCAAAGAAAAGGTTTGTTTATACCAAATTTCTGTCTAATTTTAAGGCAGGTTTTTGATAAGTGACAAGGCCAAATTGCAGAGTTTTTAAGGGCTACAAATAATATCCCAAGGGATAAAATTTTGGTCTCCTTTTAAGCCTATTCTGAAGTGTCCTAAGGTATTATTTGAAGGCATAATTATGTTGCATTCAAGCTTATCTGAGGCAAATGATTTGCAAATCCTTAAGTCGGTAGAAGTCTATTTAGTGGCAGACTTTGGTACTTGTTTTTGTGGCCTATTCTAGGGCATCACCATCTATCTTTTAATTGATATTATTCATTATTATTTTATGATGGAATAATGTGCTAAAGTGGAGTTCTTGGGCTAATCTTAGACCATTTTTGTGGTCTAATCTATAAGGCTGTCAGTTGGATAATTCATTTATGAAGCAAATTTGTATTGATACTCTAATGAGAGTTGATTTGAGGCTGACATTTCAGAAGAAATTTTGTTGGTTTCCTAAGGTTTAGACTTCAAATTATCCGTTGAAAGTTTAAGGCCATATTTGATGCCTATTTCTTTCTAGTTTTGAGTTCTAATCTATAGAGAAATTAAGGCATATTTGGTGGCAGAACTTTGCTCTTTCTTCATGCCCCTTTTATGGTTAAACCAAGAAGTGTTTCTGAGGTTGATATCACTGATATGAAGATATGTCCTGATCACATTCAATAATTACAAAAAATGAACAGAGGACACATTCAAGAAGCATCCTACTTCATGGTTAGAGCTAAATACATTTATCTAAGGCAAAATTCAAGTTCTGGGCTAATCACATTCTTGACTGATATTTTGGAGACCTTTTAAGGTGGTAAGGTTTAAGCCCTAGTCCAAGACTGAATCTAAGAAAAAAATTATTATGTGTTCAATGTGGAGGTCTACTATTTGAAACTAAGTTGTATTCCCCTTCCGATCATTGTTGATGCATCTTCAAGGAAAAGTTTAGGAGTATTTTCTCATATTTGGTAGTTGAAGTAGAGGTGTAGCTTGTTCGGACCTATTGATTGAAGGCATAAAAGTATGAACTTATGATGTTGATTGATCAAATTATATTTAACTGGAGGCATTCATTCAAGCAAGTTTGAGGACTGAATCATCATGGCATATGCCTTGTGATGAATACATGAACGGTTACAATGAACTATCAAAAAGATAATTCACGGGAAAATCCTCTTAATAACTTAATAATGTTGCCAGGATCATATTTGTGTGGTTGCTAATGTTCATTTGACTAGGGTCTTGACAAAGAGTGTGTAAGGATACATTGAGGACTCATGTGACAGGGATATGATTATGTTGAGCATGATGATGAGTTAGGGTTTGTGGTGTTGATATAGCTCTTGTTTGTTGAGTGATTGTTGAACTAACAATAATAATGATGGTGATGGTGAGTGTATATTGAAGAATTTGTTGAAAGTTTTTAATAGCTTACGGTTTTCCTAATAATGATAAGCTTATTGATGATTATGTATCTTGTTGCTAAGAATTAGGGTTTGCGTTGTTGCTTGATAGTGAGACATGATGACGACCTTGTGATAGGTTTGATCACACTCATTGAGACTGATGTTGTATTATTCTAATGAATGTGTGTTGAGTATGATAGAATATGGATGAGTTTGTTCGGATTTTTTTTGTTACAAGTTTCATCCAGGGTGTATGTCACTAAAATCATATTGATACATTGAGTATTGATTATTTTCGAGTGTTGGATTTCCTAATAATTACCTACTTGTTGATGTATGTCTGAGGGCATTATTGTGGACAAAGGTTTATGCTATTTAGGACATAGTGTGCAATGGTTAAAGTTTGAGATCCTGTTAGGGTTTGGAATTTGAGTTGTTGAGCAGAAGGTTTCTAGTTGCAAAGATGTTTCATATATTATTGTTTGATAGGGACATATATATGTATTGAGAAGAGCTATTGAGATGGGTGAAAATTTTTTATGACAAAAACAAATATGATCACAATTTGATGCAATGATAGAGACAGTAACAAATCTTATTCTTGTATCTTCTATCTTCAGGGCAATGGGTTGGTGCTAGAGCAGGTTGAAGCTTGTGCAAGGAGTTGGAGTGTGCTTTAATTTGGAGTTGATAAAGCCAGGGCATTGGAGTGTCTTTCTAGTTGGAGCTAGTAAACCAGGGTGTCAGAGCATCCTTTTAGTTGGAGATGATAAAACTGGGGGTTGGATTGTCCTTCCAATTGTTGCTGAAAAACCTTGGAAGTTGTAGCTTCTTGTTGATGTAATCATTAAAGACCTCTTGATGAGCCTCCAAATTAGACATAATTTAAGGCCCATATGACCATCCTTCAACACATTGAACCTCTCTTTTTTCATTAGATGACATATTTCTAGCTTTAATATGTTCAGGTTTAAAGATAATTGCATATTTGTGCCTAATATTATTTATTTTTGAATAATATTGTGAGAATATTGGGAAAATTATGAAGATTTGGAGGAGGAGATAATCTAGGGACTTTCTCCCTACTATAGGAGGATAAATATTGGATAATAAACCACAAGGTATTATGAAATTATTGCACAAATTCTGGAGCTCCAATGATTGAGAAAATTTATGAATGTGTTCCCTATCATTTCTTGCAGATTCCTAGCATTGGGAACCAGATCCACTATTTGAGGAATTTTGGAGGGGAAAGCTTCCTCTTTTCAAGGAGAATGCTTCCTCATCATTTTGTATAATTAACAATTCGAATTTGTCTCTAGGGGGTGATTTTCTTAGTCTTCTTGTGGAGAAAACTTGTATTTTTGCAGCTCCACTTTCATTTCTAGCAGGGATGTAATTTGATTGATTCAAATATTGAATCTTGGTGCCATTTTTAGCTTCTAAAGCTTGGTATCCTTCATAGGAATCTGATTTTCGTTGGACTTGGCCATTCCAGGAGTCTCAAAGCCCTTTTGTATAATTTAATTTTCTTCTTTTCACTACTTATTCACATGCATCTCTTGTTCTTGTTTTTCCTATTTCTGCATGTAGTATTGATGATTTTTTGCTATATGATTGGGTTAAATGGCTGAAGTGATTTATTTTAAAGGTAATTCACAGATTCACAAGCATTATTTCATCATTTTAACAACTTTGGAAGGTCATAGACATCATTGGCTACTTGGATTAGTTTACTTATTCACAAATATAAAATTTTTGGAAGTCCCTTGTAGCAAATAGTAGTGATTTTCTGCTATTTTTTAGAACATGTTAATGAGCTTAATTTGAGTTTGTTCCACTTGAATTATATCATAAAAAAAAATTCAAGTTAATAACAAAATTTACCCCATTTAATTTGCACTTGATTAATTTAGGCATTTGATAGGATAAATAGCTCACTAGTTCTCGACTTTCCAGATTTTAGACTAGTAATTTTTTGCTATTTTTTAGCACGTGTGAACAAGGGTATTTTGGGGTGATTCCACTTGGAATGGAGACTTAAGACATCCTAATCAATAAAAAAATTGTCTCATCCCATTTTTATTTGATTTCTTTGGTCATTCGGTGAGTTATCGCTTCCTGTAGCAAACCTGTAACTTCCTGTAGCAAACATGTAACACCACTTTCCTTCATCAGTTTTGATCTCCCAATGCAACTATGACTTAGTCTAGATGAATAATGACCCCCCATCTATGATTTTATGATTAGGGGAATATTCTAAGTCACTCCAACCCTTCCTTTTATTCACTGCAAAAACATAGTAGACTTAGTTTCTTTATCACAAGTATGATGCAAGTAGATTAACCTTTGTCCTTTCATGAATTGATTAGTTAGCATTTACAAGTTGAGCAAGCAACATTTCCATTTCTTGTAAATAGAGTAACAATTCAATTTTCGAAATTAGTTTAGAATTTGATTTCATGATATTCACTTCATTACATCAGATCAACAAAAGGAGGACACACTGTATGTTGCACATATAGTGTCGATACCTCTTAAGTTTTACGAACACTGGATTGATAATTAAAGTTGGTAGCCTTGGGAGTTGCAACATTCTTGTTGTAATACTGAGGCTCATCACTTTTTGGCGCCGGTGCCGAGGAGGTGTCAAAGTATGCATTTTTTTCTTCCCTAGTTGATTCATTTCTTTTACTTTTTGCAAAAACAAAAAAGATTTGCATTAGGCATATTTCATTTCAAAAGAAAAAAGTTGCATTGCATTGACATTCTTATTAAAAAAAAGTTAAAAATACTTCTCCAAAACCAACACCCCCCATTTGATCACGTGGTGCAGTAAGAGCCACATTACCATCCACTTTTCCAGGTGGAAGAAGAGGACGTGGCAAAGATGGTAGAAGAAATGGATCGAGATGATGACAATGAAGAAGATCATATTGGATTTCCCATTCAAGATACTGATATCAGTGTGCATATGAAGAAAATACCTCCATCTTTCCTTCCCAACTTCCATGGTATAAGTTCAGAGAATCCAAAAACCTTTCTCTTTGAATTTTAAATTGTTTGTAGATCTTATGGTTACTTATTAAACACTCAAAAATTGAGATTGTTTCCAGAAACATTAAAGGATATAGCTCTTAAATGGTTCATAAATTTAGGGACTAATTCAATAAGATCATGGGATGATATGCAAAATATATTTCTAGAAAATTTTAAGATCATGATCTTAAAGAAGAAATCTTTAGAATGAATAAAAAAGAAGATGAGAGCCTTGGGGATATAATAGAGAGGTTCATGTATAATGTTAAGAGGGAAAAATTACATCATTGAGGTTCTGCCACACTAAAAACCCTCTTACTTAGAACAATTAGGGACAAGTGGATTGATCTCCTTGATTTCATGAGTAGAGGTGATGTATACCAATTATCATTTGAAGAAATTTGCGAAACATGCAAACACATGTCAAGAGGAAGAGCAAGAGTAAGTAAATCAACATCAAGATCGATAGGTCAAGCTAAAATTGGAAATTTTTTTAATGAATTTAAAACATAAATTCTTAACAATATAAGCGAACAAGTAGAGATGTTCAAAATGAAAGATGAATAAAATAAGATGTTGATATTTGTGTTGTCCATGCAAAATCACATGTTGTTAAATATTGCCCATCAGTACCAAGGTTGAAGGATGTTTACCAAGAGGACAATGTTGTAAGTCAATTGCCAAAGAAACTATGCTATGTAGCTCCAAGAAGATTATGACAACCTAGTCAACTAGGTATGATGCAAGAGCCTAATTCACAATTTCAAGGTTATGCACATCCATCTAAAAGTAATTGGAACACACCCTTTCCTTGACAACCTTGGCCATCTCAACCCCAAAACCAATCTTGGCAATAAGATTGGGAAGAACCTTATGGGAGAAATCCAAAACATCCTCAATATCCTCCATACCCAACTCCATGTTATCCCTACCATCCACCTCCACCATAACCACAACCCCAACCACATCCATTTCAAAGAGCCACTGCCACTCAAATACATGTACCATCATTTCCAAACCCACACAAGGAAGTAGCTTAGCTCACTTACAATGTTGAGGTACAACACTTCCTAACATCTCCTGTTGATCTAAATGGTATTCATCCTAGCTCAGGAAGAGTATTGCAAAAAAGAGATTCTCTTGATGCCATTAAAGCACAACGCGCAGAAAAATAAGATTCAAATGAGAAGACCAAAGAATCATGGGATGCACTCGATGAAGGGCAGACATCAGAATCAGAGATTGAGAAATTTACCTCATGTTTACCATCATATCTTCCATGTGTTCAAGATAATAATGTTCAAAAGATGAAGATTTGAATATCATGGTAGAAAAAGATATGAAGAATGATCCAGATCAACAAGCGAACCAATGACTTCAAATTTATATTGAGGTTTGGTTCCAGAAAATCAACAAGATGAAACATCGCTCTCTTCTTCAACAATACTTGATATCGTCAAATTCAAAGCATTTGGTCTCTGAAACTCAGGTACATGTCAAATCATTTATTTCAAGCCTACACATAAATTTATCTATCATCTTGATGTGGACATATTTCCATATGAAGTATTCCTATACTTGAAAGAAATTTTGTCTTTTCAAGTATAGTAAGATAGAAAAAATGGAAAAAATGAAAAAATAAGAGAAAAAATAAAATTTCAAGTGAAAACCTCATTTGAGGCACTTGAGATTGGCTCATTTATTGAAAACCTCCATGAGGTGGTCAATGGGTTATAAAAAAAGAAAAAAAGAGAAAAGGAAAATATCCTAGGTGAAAACCTCATTTGGGGCGTCGAGGCAAACCTACTAGTTGAAAGCCTCATTAAGGCAACTAGTAGGCCTAAAAGAAAAAAAAATTAAAAAATGAAAAGAAAAAATTATTTTCTCCACGTATCTCTCTCTGATGAATGCAGGTGCTCTCTAACCTTTCCAAGCAACAAGAACACTTTAGCACCAAAAAAAAAAAAAATTGGTCAGAAATCTAGTCAAAGGAAGTCAAACTTGGGATTTATCCTCCTTTTCCCAAATGCTCCAACAGGACCAAGGCCATGTCAATCCATTACCCTCATCCATTTCCAACATATATCCATCATTCCCAAGCATTTCTCATGCATTTTTCTCACTATCCTAAAATGTTATAGGAGGGCTCTTTTTTGCTACTGGAGGCCAAAATACACAGAGTAGAAAATTATTTTTATCATATCTTGAAAAAATTGCATCCATTGGCTAAGTTGCATCATGGGGAGATGCATATGGATGATGGTAACATGATCAAGAAATTTTAGCAAATTCCAATGCACACTTTTCGATAAATTGGCCTCCATCACCTACAACCATTTTTTATTTTTCTCGATATTCGTGAATCCATTGGCCAAGATTTTTATGGGGAGGTGCATAAGGATGATGGAAGCATGGTAAAAAAAATTCAGGTCAATCCAATATACCATTTGGGAGTTATGGATAAAAAATTTCTGCTACAGGAGGTTGTCCTGAAATGCTACAAGAAGGACCATAATTGCTACAGGAGGTAGATTCGATTTTATGAAGAGGTCAAAAGGTCATTTATTCTTTAGGTAAGGTTGAGATAGGTCCCAAAACACCATTTCCATCACCCATACACTCCATCTAGCTAAAATTCATCTTCAAATTCCACTCTGCCTTACATGAAAAAAACCAAAAAAAACTTTGTCATCAACTTTTCCACCACCTACACCACCTCTTGATGATTTTAACCATGTCCTTATACTTCCTATGAATTTCCATCAATCCCACATGCAGTAATGAGGTCTTGAAGATGAATTGGATGACTACTACAGGAAGATGTTTCCTCTGGTAGCATCTTGTACAGTTCCAACAAAACTCAAAATCAATTCTTTTTTCACTCACATAGTAGAAGATCTAGCCACCTTGAGCATCATGAAGCCATTTCAGAAGTTTAGAAGGGGCACACCATCCTTAAGAAGCAATCCATCCACTCCACCAACAACAGATTGGACACTGGAAAGAAACTTGCACACACCATCCTTATTAGTCAAAGAATCATCAAGCTATGAAGACTTGTGCAAAAGCAAAAGAAGGAAATTATCACCTCCAGAGAAGCATGGATCTATCAGAAACTCAACAACAATATGCATGCCTCTCCAACAACCATCAAGTAGGTACAGGTATGAAATATTCTTCGCCTCTTCTCTTAAGCGTATTATAGCTAGAAATTTGTTGTCAATGCATGAGAGATGAGGTTTTATAAGCTAAGGATGGGTCAATAGTCTTAGACACCCTCAACCAGTTAAGTGCAACTAACTGTCTCACTCATGCAGAGACCAAGGTTGATGATTACAAGTAGTGGGAACAATGGTTAAAAGAGGAAATCTTCGCAGAGACCAAGTCACCAAAGCCCCTCGAGCCACTACCACAAAAGGGAACAAAAGTACAAGCCTCAAATTCACCTACACACTTATTCACAAGAAACAATTGGAGAAACCCATCAAGATACAAAATTATGAGCTAGATGCTATCAAATACTGCCTATGATGCCACAGAGTTTCTTCGAATAGTGTTTGCAGGTGCTACAGGATGTTAGGCCCCTATACTACTAGTGTAACTCCTTATTGTTATTAGTACAACCCCCTTATTATATTGATGTACCCATGTAGTGCCCATATTGTTACCATTGTGCCCCATAAAAGCCCACTGTTGTTATTATTTTGCTCTTACATTATTATTGTTATGTCGGCTCTGATTATATTATGACCCCTTAGACTCCTATATATAGAAAGGAGGTCTTTTCATTTGTATCGTCCAAGAATAGTTCATTTGTGTAATGTAAAGGAGGTTGCCCCCTCGAATAGGCTTATTTCTAAGGTGTTCATCTATCTTTTCTATTTTTTTTGTGAGCTGGTTTCATAACATTTGGTATCAGAGCTTTGGATTCTAGGGTTTCGCTGCTCCAAATAGGTCATCGTGGAATTTTCGGTATAAATTTTTTTCTGTGACGTTTCACAAGCAAAAAAGAAAACCCATTTGAGATGAAATTGCACTAAATCTTGGATCCAAATTTCAGAGCTTTTCGCGCTATATTTGCGGAGATATGATCTGAGGAAGTTGGTCTTTTTGCAGACCCCTAAATTACATTCCAAATAGGTGACCTAGGGAAAATCGTCATAAATTTCTCTTTGAGCATTAGATTGAAATTTTTTAAGAAGTTACAGAAAGAGGACGGACTGTAGTTTCTTGTATATATTTTTCAGAGCCGAAGATCGAAAAACAGTGACACAAGGCACGTCGTACAATTTCGCTCTACTGAACTAGTCTATAATAAGGTTACTATGGGAGATTTGGAATAACTATTCCTTGGAGAATCCAATTTGGATCAGACTGGTGGCATTGGAAAGAGGACGTAGAGGTCTATTGCAGGTCGCAATTTCAGATTTTAAAGTTCTGACAGTACAGAGTTACAGTCGTTTCAAGATCGAGCTCCTAAAATCAAGAAAAAGCAAGATGAAGAAGTTTGATGGCAAGGATCTGGTAAATTGGATACTTCAGATGGAGCAATATTTTGATCTACATGGTGTACCATCATTACAAAAGGTATGCATTGCATCTTCATATTTAGAACCAAATCAATTTTTATGGTATAAAGGGCTTTGTTCTCGTAAACAACTTGCTATGTGGTCAATTTTCACGGAGGAAATGATAACACATTATGAGGATACAAAGAGAAACACCTTCTTTAGAGAAACACCACAACAATTGGAAAGAGTAAATGGGCTTTGTTACATAGTGGAAAGTAGAATTATGGCAAAGAGGAAGTCTACCCCTCACAACTATAAAGATGGAAGTGTTGTTTCTCCTAGCCTTCCACAACCTACAAGGGTTACACCACAAAAATTGGAAGAAAAAAGAGAAAAAGGGCTTTGTTACAATTGTGATAGCAAATCACTAAGGTCATAAGTCGCTGAGAAGAATTAATTTTAACATAGATTGGAAGAGGAGGAAGCAAAGGATCAAGAAACATCAAAAGAAGAGGAAATACGGCCAGGAACCAATCCCAGAGAAAGAACGATGATAGACATAATCTTGTAACAGCATTGGAAGAAATTACCACTCCTCAAACTCTAAAGATAGAAGGACATATCAAGAAGAAAAAGGTGAAAGAAGTGAAAGATCACATCGAGAAAGAAGAAATGAATCGAACCATATCTTATAATTCATTGGTCAGAATTACCACTCAAACTATCAAGATAAAAGGGCATATCAAGAAGAAAAATGTTCAAGAAGTGAAAGATCATATCGAACATCAAGAAATAAATTCGACCATATCTTGTAAAGGATTGGAAGAAATTACCACTCCTCAAACTCTAAATATAGAAGGACATATCAAGAAGAAAAAGGTTCAAGCAGTGAAAGATCACATCGAGCATCAACAACAAGTTCTCCAACTTTTATAGGATAACGCCACTTTGGTGCAAAATTGAATGAAACAACAGGTAGATCAACATCATAGTGAAAAATGTTTTGATGTAGGTGATTGGGCATTTTTACTGCTACATCTCAAGCAAGCTATTTGTGAGAAGGAAATGTTGGCAATACTACATGCACTTAAAAAATGGAGACCTTATCGAATGGGAAGACACTTCATGGTAAAAATGGATCATGATAGTCTTATATACTTTTTAGAACAACTATTATCTTTAGAAGAACAGAAAAAATGTGTCACAAATATGTTGGGTTATGATTTTGACACCATCTATAGAAAATGGAAGCAAAATTTTGTTGTAGATGCACTCTCAAGAAAGGATGAGGATGTGGAAGCATTGTTTATGCTATTTCTATTATCCAACCAGATTGGATAAACGAAGCAAGGGATGAATCGAAGAAGGATGAAGAAGTATGGACACTTATTCAAAAGTTGCAAAAGATCCCAATTCAAACAATATTTCCAGAAATTGAAGAGGAAGGAAAAATCATATTGGAACCTAGAGCAGTCACAAAAACAAGAACCCGACAACTATGAAATCGATCAATTTCAGAGTATCTCATCAAGTGGAAGAACTTACCCACTGAAGATTCCACATGGGAGGACAAGAATTTTATATAGAAGTATCAAGAACTACTCAAGCGTTGAGGACAACACTTTTTGAAGGAGAGGGGCATGTTAGGCCCCTATACTACTAGTGTAACCCCTTATTGTTATTAGTACAACCACCTTATTATATTGATATACCCATGTAGTGCCCATACTGTTACTATTGTGCCCCATAAAAGCCCACTATTGTTATTATTGTGCCCTTACATATTATTGTTATGTCATCTTTGATTATATTATGACCCCTTAGACTCCTATATATAGAAAGGAGGTATTTTCATTTGTATCATCCAAGAATTGTTCATTTGTGTAATGTAAAGGAGGTTGCCCCCTCAAAGAGGCTTATTTCTAAGGAATTCATCTATCTTTCCTATCTTTTTGTGAGTTGGTTTCATAACACAGGAAGATCTACAAGAGGATTTGAAATGCTACAGGAGGATTTGCACTGCTACAGGAGGCCTGAAAGGAAGATACAAGAGAGAATTGAAGGGATAAATGAACCAAAACTACCCAAAGTTGTCCTCAAACCCTCATGCAGATGACAAAGTTATCTTGAAAGGAGTGTAACGACCTATTTATAAATATAGAGAATGCAAAAATAATAGCAGGCATACGATGCATGCATATGATAGCTACATATGCATGTGTCGCATACATCGCACTAGTATTTATATACTAAATTAACTATAAGTATTAAATATCATGACACTTCCTCGAATAGAGATTCTACTCATCCATCAACACCCATATTGCTTAATGTATCAAGATTAATAGGTAAATACTAAAAGAGGGCTATAGAAATTATATATTTCAGATTTTTAATAAAAATATATTAATAAATAATAAATTAATAAAATGATTAAAAATATATATATAAGAAATTAATTAAAGGGTACTTAGTATAATGTTATAATCTTAATATTAAAAAAGTACTTTAATAAATCATAAAGAAATATAATTAATTAAATTATAAAAGAAATAAATATATACGTGACCATAATAGAGTTATATATGATATGTGACATGGAAGGTGTCACGAGAAGGTTAAGCGGTGGGCCGCTGGTGGAAGAGCGGCCACTGCCAAGAAACCAGATAAAAATCACCGAGCAGAATTTGAGGAGAGAGCCAGGAGGAAGGAAAAGAACGGAGGAAAGGAAAACTGAAGGAGGAAGAACATCATAAATTGAAATTATCCACAGGAAGAGCACGGATTGTTCTGAGGTTTCTGGGCACGGGGGAACATTCTGCTTTAACTAAGAAGCTTACTGGACTGAGTAGCGAGGTTCTGCTCAGTTTGGCTGGGTGGATTCGGTCTTTTGGTAACCGCAACAAGGTAGTTGGAGACATCATTAATCGCAGGTGCACAGGTAGGTACCCTCAGCAGTTCTGTTGGTTAATATTGTAAGATTTCAGGAAATTAATTACAGGTTCATGTTAAAAACCCATTTACTATATTTGCATCTATTTTACGGTCCTTACAAGGAGTAAATGACTTTCTCCCTCTTTAATTTCCATATATTTGCGTGGAGAATTCTAATTGAATTAAGCACCTTGTATCAAACAATTGTGCGGTACTTACCTTTAGAACTTGTTATATGTGAAGGAAAGATAGGGAAAAAGGAAAGTTTGTTATGATAAAAATTATTAGCATCATTCTCTCTCTCAGATAAAAAGGAAAATTTGATACTATCTCTATAACCGAGACTGCTCTAAAGCAGATATTAAAACCCCGAGAAGGAGCAGTAGGATAAATAGGGGGAGGTTTCAGCCAAAGGGGAAGTAATTTTGACATCCATGAGAAGGAAAATCACTAGAGAAGCCCCAACGAAGTAGCTCAAAGAAAAGTATACCATGCTACAGGAGAAAGCAAGGCTGCTACAGGAGACAGTCTGCCTGTTATAGGATTGTCCCAAGAGGAAAAAAGGGCCCTATCTTGAGAATTATTAGACACAAAATCCTAGAACTTTGAAGGAGTATTCAAAGAAGGGGTAAGTACTTGATATATCACCTCTTGGAAATTTTTTTTGTGAATTTTTGCAAAATTCCTCCACTAAACATCAAGTAGCAGAACCATAAAAAAAATAAAAATTGAATTGTTGATTTTTCTTGTGAGTATGAGCATTATGATGGGAGAATAAGCTTGTTTTGAAATTGGCATACCATTTTTCACCTCACTCATCAACTTGAAGCACTCCTCCTCTTTCCATAAGTTAAAATTCTAAGTGCTTTGAAATTGATAATTGGCAGCAAGGTTCCCTTGCACAAACCTTGAGAACACATGGAAATATTTTGTTGACATGGATAGAGAATCTTTTATGGACTTGAAGGGACAATCATGGATGGCTCTGTAGAAGAAGAAGAGGGTGGTAAAAATAAATAAATTGAAACATAAGAAAAAGTGTTTGAAAAGTTAGAACAATGGATAAAAGGCTAATAAGAAGAAAACTGAAGATATAAACCTCCCTCCAATCCAAAAGAAAGGAACCCCAAGCCTCTCAAAAGAAGCCAAGTACTAGGGGATCCATGACCAAACAACTAAAAGAAGAATATGCCTTGCTACAGGAAGGTAGAAAGCTGCTACATGAAGGAAGTTGTTGTAGGAAAGCATAAATTTTCTACAAGAAAGTGTTGGACATATACATGACAGATTGGGAAGGCCACCAGCGCCATGAATGAGGCACAATTAGGTCACTAAGTTGCTCAGAGGGTGAGAACCAATTTCAGCAGGGGGTATGATGGTCCTCCAAATTAGACATGAATTGAGGCCCATCTAACCATCCTTTAGCACATTAAACCTCTCTTTTTCCATTAGATGACATATTTCTAGCTTTGATATGTTCATTAGGAATGTTTAAAGATAATTTCATATTTGTGCCTAATATTATTTATTTTTGAAGAATATTCTGAGAATATTGGGCAAATTATGAAGATTTGGAGGAGGAGATAATCTAGGGAATTGCTCCCTACTACAAGAGGATAAATGTTGGCTAATAAATCAACAAGATATTATGAAATTATTGCACAAATTCTGGAGCTCCAATGATTGAGAAAATCTAGGAATGTGTTCCTTGTCATTTAATGCAGATTCCTAGTGTTGGGAACCAAATCCACTATTTGAGGGATTTTGGAGGGGAAAGCTTGCTTCCTTAAAGGAGAATGCTTCCTCATCATTTTGTATAAGTACCAATTCGAATTTTCCTCT
Organism: Pinus taeda; assembly: GCA_000404065.3. Taxonomy (NCBI): domain Eukaryota; kingdom Viridiplantae; phylum Streptophyta; class Pinopsida; order Pinales; family Pinaceae; genus Pinus; species Pinus taeda. Next base: position 84,362 of record APFE031744183.1, on the reverse strand, counting down.
AGAGGATGAATTTCTTAGTCTTCTTGTGGAGAAAACTTGTATTTTTGCAGCTCCACTTTCATTTCTAGCAAGGATGTAATTGGATTGATTCAACGAATGAAGCTTGGTGCCATTTTTAGCTTCTAAAGCTTGGTCTCCTTCATAGGAATATGAGTTTCCTTGGGCTTGGCCATCCCAGGAGCCTCAGATCCCTTTTGTATAATTTAATTTTCTTTTTTTCACTTCTTATTCACATGCATCTCTTGTTCTTGTTTTTCCTATTTCTGCATTTAGTATTGATGATTTTTTTATGTAGGATTGGGTTAAATGGTTGAAGTGAGTTCTTTTGCAGATTATTTACAGATTAACAAGCATGATTTTATCCTTGTAATAATTTTTTAAGGTCATAGACATCATTGAGCTACTTGGATTAGTTTACTTATTCATAAATCTAAAATTTCTGGAAGTCCCTGGTAACAAATAGTAGTAATTTTCTGCTATTTTTTAGAACATGCTAATGAGCTTAATTTGAGATTCTTCCACTTGCATTAGATCATGAAAACATTCAAGTTAATAAGAAAAAATTACCCCAATTCATTTTCACTTGATTAGGTTATGAATTTGATAGGTTAACTAGCTCAATAGTTCTCAAATTTCCATATTTTAGACTAGTAATTTTCTGCTATTTTTTAGCATGTGTGAACAAGGGTATTTTGGAGTGATTCCACTTGAAATGGAGACCTAAGACATCCTAATCAATAAAAAAATTATTCCATCCCATTTTTATTGATTTCCTTGTTCATTCATTGAGTTATCTCTTCCTGTAGCAAACTTGTAACTTCCTATAGCAAACATATAACTTCTTGTAGCAAACTTGTAACACCACTTTCCTTCATCAGTTTTGATCCCCAATGCAACTATGACTTAGCATAGATGCATAATGACCCCCATTTATTATTTTATGATAAGGGGAAGCTCCTAAGTCACTCCAACCCTTCCTTTTATTCATTGCAAAACACAATAGACTTAGTTTCTTTATCACATGTATGATGCAAGTTGATTAACCTTTGTCCTTTCATGAATTGATTAGTTAAAATTTACAAGTTGAGAAAGTAGCATTTCCATTTATTGCCAATAGAGTAAAAATTCCATTTTTTCAATTAGTTTAGGCTTTGATTTCATGACATTCACTCCATTACATTGGATCAATGAAAGAATGACACATTGTATACTGCACATATTGTGCCGATACCTCTTAAGTTTGTACAAACCCCAGGTTGATAATTAAAATTGGTAGCCTTGGGATTTGCAACATTCTTGTTGCAATACTGAGACTCATCATCTATATTAAAAGTGTTCAATGTTTTTTCTCCTGGAAGGGTTTCCACCTAAAAATATCATGTCTGTTGTCTTTAATGTTGGTATTGTTGAATGGTTTTGTTGATTTATGTTTTGATTTGATGCTAATGTTAATTAATGATTTGAATATTAAAAATCAACTAATTGAAGTGAAATATTGATTCACCGACTCTCAATATTTTTGACAATTGGTATTAGAGAAGGTTCCTTTAGTTGCAACTTAACAGTTGGAGGGCAGGTCTCAGAAGAGAAGAGATGGGAAATTCAAGGAAGCATGCACCCAAATGATCAAAGGAAGTCTTTAGTATTGTAGTAGTCTCAAAATCTGTTACAACTAATGAAGAGAATCAATTTGGTCCAACTCATGTTTTCGATGAAGTCAAATACGAAATATGGGAATCCAGAATGGAAGTCTATTTGAAAGCTCATGAATGTATGACATTTTGTTGTTTCTAGAAATACATCTACCAGAAAATGAAGAAGGTACAATGCAAAAGTAGTGAATTTCATTCTAGGTGCCCTACCATATTCTGTGAAAGTGAAAGTAGATCAATGCTCATCAGCTAAAAGCCTTTGGAATAAAGTTCACAATCTCTACTCAAAGAAGCATGCAGGTCAAGATGAAGATGATGGTGGTGATTGTGATTTAGATGAAGTGGATAAAGAAGAAGCAGTGGTCAACATGGAAAGAGAATTGGTTAGTGCCTTAAATGATCTTAGAAAAATAGATAAGGAAAATCACATACTCGAAGAATAATTTTCTCTCTTAAGACTTCAAGTGCAGGAAGCAAAAAAGATAGAGAAAAAATTGACAAGTCAATTAGAAGAATATGTCTAGAAGCGTGAGGCATAAATTAGTTGAAAGAAAAAGGAACTTGATGTAGCTCTAGATGAAATAAAGAGGCTCAAGTAATGGAAGAAGGGGAAATCGTAATATGTTGAAAGGAAAAATCATGTCATTAATGAGAAGGATCAAGAAATTTCTCACTTGAAGACAAAGGTAAAAGATGCAGGTGAAGCTTCATGCAACGAACGCACAAGCTCCAAGCCCCCGCAAAGCAAGGTTGAAGAGAAGCCTAATAGAAAAATATTTCAAATAAGTAAAGGATAGAAGAAGGTTGAAAATTTTGTTTGTCCTGAGAAGTAATGCTCAACAAAGGGTTGTACCTCCTCCAAGGAAGAATGTCTTGGTAAGATCAACAACGTCAAAGCAAGTTGTTTTTATCTAGGTACCCTAGTATTTTTTTTTGCGTATTTTTTTTCATGTACTAAATTTTGGCATAAGGCTAGAGATTGTAGATCTTACGTCAAAAAATTATCAAGAATAGTATCAAAACCCTAGAAGAAAACTTGTGGGAACACAAGGTATATATTAAAATGGCTTTGTCAACCAAAATTATATGTCAGTTGCTCCATTATTCATGTACCATATTAAGTGCTTCAAATTCCATAACTATGGACATATAGCTCATGACTGTATATAAAAGATGAAATATTTCATGTACATGAATATTTGGAGAAGAAAGCAAAACCAATAAGATTGGGTGAATGAATATTTCCCAATGGTTATGCTCTTAATTTTTGTAAAGTCAAAAGGTCATGATGAATCTAGAATGGAAATAATCAACGTTCAAGATGATCCAACTGCAAATCTAGTTCATACATTATTATGAAGAATCCAACTTGATGACTCCCTGTCCTGTGAATGTTGAAGAGGGGGAGTATAAGTAGTAGTGATTACAAGTTTGAATACCTAGCCTTCAATAGGTTGACAAATGGCAAATGTAAAGAAGTTATCAGAGCAATAATCAAAATTGTGGGTAGATTAGTCAACTTTGTGTTCAATGTAATAACATATTTAGAAAGCAAGGATGATTTTTGATATTGATGAATTGCAAAATGATTCGTTGTTTTTTCCATAGAAGTAAATCTATTTAGTAATGCATATTGACAGATGGAATCAACTATGGTAATCCATGAGAAGCATAGCAAGTCAGGTGGAGAGAATAATTCAAAGAAAGAAAGACATACTGCAGGAAGATAGAGCAAGATATTTCGCAAGGGGGTAACCATTTTCCATTGATGTCAAAGGGGGGGAGAAATTAGGAAAATAAGATCAGAAACATGGTGACAGGGGGAGCAATAATCACAGGGGGAGTATGTGTGTTCCCATCAACGACAAATGGGATATTTTTGAATGGTGTTGTCATCGATTCCAACGTCAAGCTTTGAATGCTTTTAATATCCATCTAAGGAAGCATTTCTTGGAAGCTCCATTGGTCAAGAAGCCCTGGAAGGATGAGAAGCTCTTAAGACATGGTCATGATACCTTTCCTTTGATGAAGAATTTGGATAAGAATCTTATTGTTTTTTCAAGAAAGACCATCTTCATTTGATATCCTTCGTCGTGGTTATTCTAACAGTAGGTGGCACGCCACATAAATCCTCAGATGGAGATATGACTATTCAAATTTGAAGCCCAAAATTTTGGTCAAGGTGCCCCAATATATGATTCAAGGCAGCTGGATGATTGGTTAAGTATTGGCATGTATAATCAAGGAATTTTTATTAATATTGTGTAGGCCTTGGGATGAAAAATATTCCCTCGGAATAAGGAATTATCTTACCCCAATCAGCTTCAATATTTGATATAAGGATGGCCTAAATTAATATGTCTATAACCATGGAGTATGTGTCAAATTCGTCTTCAAGGGTAAGTAAGAATTGGCTCCAAAGAATTTTCGAATTTGAAAATTCAAATCTCAAATGTTTTTAAGGTCAGCTCCATGGGTTTCAGGGAAAGCTGACTCCCTTCTAGACCCGTCCTCCTTGTGTATATATTGGGCACTTATGATCCCTCAAAAGACATCAATTTTTGGTCTTGTTTCTCATGTAAATCGATCTATTCTTTCTAGGGCCTAGGTGGATTTGATCATCTGAAAGAGAGGCTGAAATTCTTATGATTTATCAGTTTTATGTCTTACTATTTTTTCTTTTCTTTTTGGTGGTTACTCCTTGAGATATCAAGGATCATCTGAAACAAGGGGACACATTATGTGTCTATTGTAACTACAAAAAAGGGGCTAGTCTAATCTGTAGTGAGGCCATAAGACATGAGACGAAATTACCCCTGTTGTGACCGTAGAGGAAAGGTATGTTTAGACCAAATTTCTGTCTAATTTCAAGCTAAGTTTTTGATAAGTGACGAGACTGAATTGCAAAGTTTTTAAGGGATACAAGTCATATCCTAAGAGATAAAATTTCGACCTCCTTTTAGGCCAATTCTGAATAATCCTAAGGTATTGTTTGAATACATATTTATGTTACATTCGATTTTATATGAAGCAAATAATTTGCAGATCCTTATGTATGTGGAAGTATGTTTAGTGGCCTTTTTAGTGGAAGACTTTGGTACTTATTCCTCTAGCCTATTCTAGGGCATCAACATCTATATTATTATTATTATTATTCATTGTTCTTTCCTAAGGGTAGAATTGTGCTAAAGTGGAGTTTTTGGGCCAATCATTGGAACATTTTTTTGTGGTCTAATCTATAAAGTTGTTCACTGGATAATTCATCTATGAGGAAAATTTATGTTGATACTCTAATGTGAGTTGATCTAAAGTTAGCATTTCAGAAGAAATTGTTTTCGTTTCTAAAGCTTTAGACTTCAAATTGTCAGTAGCAAGTTTAAGGCCATCTTTGAGGCCTGTTTTTTCTAATTTTGAGGTCTAATTGACACAATAATTAAGGCATATTTGGTGGTCGAACTTTTATTTTTCTTTAGGCCCATTTTCATGTTCAAGAAGTGTTTCTGAGGTTGATCTCACTAGTTTGAAGATCTTTCCTGATCATATTCATTAATTACAAAAGTGAACATAGGACACATTCAGGAAGCATCCTATTGCATGGTAGAGCTAAAGACATTTATCTAAGGCAACATCTGAGTTCTGGGTTGAGCATATTATTGACTAATCTTTTGGATGCCTTTTAAAGTGTTAATGTTTAAGCCCTAGTACCAGACTGAATATGAGAAAAAATATGTTTTGTGTTCACTACGTAGGTCTACTATTTGGAACTGAATTATAGTCCCCTTTAGATCATTGTTGAGGCATCTTCAAGGAAAAGATTAGGAGTAGTTTCTCAGATTTTTTATCTGAAGTAGAGGTGTAACTTATTTGGACCTATTGATTGAAGGCCTAAAGCTATGAATTTATGTTTTTGACTGATCAAGTTGTATTTAATTGAAGGCACATTTAAGAAAGTTTGAGGACTAAATCATTATGGCAGATGCCTTGTGATCAATACATAAATGGTTACAATGAACTGTCAAAAAGAAACTTCAATGGAAAAATCCTCTTAATAATTGAATAATGTTTCCATGATCATATTTGTGTGGCTGCTAATGTTCATTTGCTTAAGGACTTGACAAAGAGTGTGCAAGGATATGTTAAGGGTTCATGTGATAGGGATATCATTGCATTGAGCATGATGATGAGCCGCAAATGATGAGTTACGGTCTATGTTGCTGATATAACTCTTGTTTATTGAAATGAATGTTGAACTAACATTAACAATGATGGTGATGCTCAGTATATATTGAAGAATTCGCTGAAAGATTTTAATAGCTTAAGGTTTTCCCAATAAATATTAACTTATTGATGATTATGTATCTTGTTCTTGAGAATTAGGGTTTGAGTTTTTGGTTGACAATGAGACATGATGATGACCTTGTGATATAGTTTATGGTACTCCTTGAGACTGAAACTATATTGTTGAGAGTAGTAACGAATGTGTGTTGAGTATGATAGAATACGGTTGTGTTTGTTAAGATCATTGTTGTTACAAGTTGCAGCCATGGTTTATGTCACTAATATCATATTGATACGTTGAGCATTCCTTACTGGTGAGTCACTTGGTTGTGTTGATGATTAACTACTTGTTGATGTATGTGTGAGGGAATTATTGTGGAAAAATATTTATGCCATTTAGGGCATAGTATATAGTGGTCAAAGTTTGAGATCTTGCTATGGTTTCATGTTTGAGTTGTTGAATAAAGGGTTTGTAGTTGCATAGATGTTTCATATATTATTGATTGAAAGCGACATGTATATGTATTGAGAAAATCTATTAAGGCAGGTGCAACAATTTCATGAAGAATACATATATGATCACAATTTGATGCAGTGATAAAGGCATTAGAAAATGTTATTATTTCATCTTCTATCTTTAGGACGACAGGATGGTGCTAATGCAAGTTGAAGCATGTGCAAGGCATTGGAGCATCCTTTCAGTTGGAGTTTATAAATCCAGGGATTTGGAGAGTCCTTCCAGATGGAGATGGTAAACCAGGATGTTGGAGCATCCTTTCAGTTGGAGCTAATAAATATGGGGGTTGGATCCTCCTTCCAATTGTTGCTAGAAAACCTTGGAAGTTGGAGCTTCTAGTTGATGTAATCATTAAATACCTATATTAAGTGGTTTTCTCTCAGAAGGGTTTCCACCTAAAAATATTGTGTCTATTGTCTTTGATGTTGTGTATTGTTGAGTGGTGTCTTTGATTTATGTTTTGATCTATATCTAATGTTAATTAATTCTCCTAAGATTAAAAATTAACTAATTGAAGTGAAACATTGATTCACCCCCCTCTCAGTGTTTCCAATACTTCACGTAATTAAAAAATATGATTTATTTGGGATAATTGACACATTTGTTGTTTGTTCATTGTGAAATATCATTAGAAAAACAAGTGAAATGAGAGTGTTTCCCCCATTCTATTATCTTTAATATAGGTGATCAAATATCCCTTGTAATTCACACCTATAGTCTATAAGAATCATGTTTGACTTATGGGTAAAATTATTTGAGTTAATCAAAATTGTATTTCACTTGTGAGTCTAAGTGATATTGATATAAGCCAAACTTTAGTCTGACTTGGGGCTTAAGCAAAAAAATATAACTTGACAAAGGCTTCTCAAGAAGTAGAATTAGTCTCTAGAGTTGGCTTAGGTTCTTTTTAAAAAAGTATGGTAGCATTGTTCAAGGTATGAAACATTGTCATCTAAAAAGCATCAAATGGTCAAGCTTCACAAAGAGTGTAGTGGATTGTATTGGAACATCTTGCAGATTATTAATGAGTGTTTATTGAAACATTGGAGTGAAGTAGGGTAGCTTTCTCACTCCTAAATTGTTTGGGCTTTATATATATTAGTGAAATTGGAAAATCTAAGAAATATTGGAGTAGAAGATATTTGTTTTCTTTTTGGAATTGTGTGTAGGTAGTATCGACAACTTGCAAGTCGGTGCTAGTAGGAACTTATGACTTCGCAAGTCAAGATGTCTGAAAACATACATATATGAGGGTCCCACTTCAAGGCGACATATATCCTTTGAGCCTCATCACAATGGGGCAATATTGATCATTCCACATGTATAAACGCTAACCCCCTGTGGTTTGGAACCTACGACCTCCAAGGAGGAAACACATCTTCTTAACCATTAGACGCATTTAAATTATACGAATTTTTCAATGCTTGTTACATATAGTGTATATTTGTTTTAAGGCATGTCGATTTCAACTAATGAGTTTTTCTTATTTGCCTAGAAATTGTTACCTAATCACTTTTTTTTTAATGTAATAGGCAAGTGTAAGATATTCTTTAGGGATTAAGGCCATTCAATAACAAGGCTTGAAGTCATTACAATAATATACTGAATATGAGCTCAACATGTCACTTGCGTGAATTGAACCTAGGAGGAGAGGATAAACATCACACCCCCCTTCTAGGGATAACTAGAGATTTTTCTTCGATAATCCACACCATAAATATTTGTCTTAACTATGATTTTAAACATTCTCCACAAATAATAGCCTATATATGCCTCATATACTTTTCTCTATTCATTCATTTAATGATGGTGACCCAACACACATGAGGTACATTAGCTATTGTTCCATATGAATTGTTTGTGTTTAACGTATTTGACATATAAGTAGGGATAATGGGATGAATTAGATAGTGAATCATGATGCTTGGAAGTTACGATTTTTGCCTCGTTTCACATTAGTGATCATCACATGTTTTCTAGTCAAGTGTTGCCACTCTTGGGTAAGGGGGTACTATTGGGGTCCCTTGATAAGGATAACATGTTCATTTCCCTCCATACTTAACATACTCCATGTGTTTCCCCTCTATTGTCTTATGAGATTGACTATTACATGTCCCCAAAATGTTATGCATTTCATACTCCCATGAGAAGCAGCTTGCACACCCAAGGTTGATGCATTGGTATACAAAAAAGAGAGAGCATGATACACACTTCAAAATGAAAAATAAATATGAAAGGCTTATTAATGATAAGTCAAAAGGAAAAGAGGCCTGAGATCTACCCCCCTCACTATGAATCCATCATCCAAAAGTCCTAATGTGATGTGATGCATAATTAAAAAACAACTTAATTGAATTATCTCGGCCCCTATGCAATGAAATGCATACACATCAAAAGGGGCATGTGAAGAAAAACAAAGAATATAAGAAAAAGGCAAGAGTGGTGAAAAGACACAATATCGAGTAAAGGGTAATTCAATGCACAAAGAGCTCCCTCTACAAAGTTCCTGATGGAAATAAACATCAAATGTGGCCTTTCATGTCAAATGTGCCATTCCCATGAAGTAAACTCGTCATAGCATTGTCACTTACACTTTGATTGGTTTATTGGGAAATACTTTAATTCTTGGGTATTGATACACCTAATAGGCTTCTATTATTTTCCTCCCATACCTAAACTTGAAAAAGTGCATAAATCATAAGGTAGTGTGAAGTTGAAGAAGATACCTAGGGTGATCTACCTAGTGGCTTTTACCATTAAACATGACTTACATATATATATATATATATTTTTTTTTAATCTTGACTCTTGTATAGATATTGGTTGGCATAGCTTGATTACTGAAACCCATATTTATTGATTCTTGCACATATATGGTCCTTTGGAGGACATTGATGATTCTTCTTCCACCCTTATTGAGGACATTTAATACCCTTTGGAGGGCATTAGAGCCTTGAGATGAGATGGTGACTCGTTGAGATGATTTAGCTTTGATGATAAGCGTTGGACCTAGCATGATGGATGTTGCACCTATTGATGATGTGGCCACCCCCTAGAGGTGAAACATTACACTTTGGAGATGATATTGTTAGTTTTTGTTGCTCAGGAGGTACTTCCACATGGGTTGTGCCTAGCATGTAGAAGTGACCCTTCATATTCCCTCCCTAGTCACTTAACTTTATCAAGTGAGTTTATAAAGTTGAAAGTGTACTTTTATATTTAATTACTAAAGTGATAAAGTGGTTATTTTTTCTAAAAGTGATTTTGGAAGGGTTTTCTCTAAAGATGCCTTGAGTCATCTCAATGAGATATTAAGTCACATTCGTTAATCTTGAGATGACAAGATTTAATAGTTTTAGTAATTAATGAGTTTATAAAAGGAGAAAAGGGAGAGGAAGAGGCACACTTTTCAAGATAGAAAGAAAGGAAAATAGGCTAAGGAGGAAAATAGGAGTACCATACTATTATTAAAGGAAGCCCGAAGCGAGGAGGCGGGAGAGGGTTCTCTGCAATCTAGGGTTTGAACATCTGTAGCGACGGCAGGCTCTGTGTATCTGTAGCACTCTGCAATCACTAACGGATTCAGGTCCTTCTCTTCAACGGACTAAGGGTACACAACCTCATGGAGCCCCAGCCGGGGGGGGGATGAACCTCCCCCACAAAGCGACAATGAACAGTTCTTGAATAAGGAAGGAAAGGGAGCTACAAATCAGAATGAGAAAAATGAAGTTCCAGAAAGCCAATAGGCAAGACAAGCTGAAAAGTCACTAGAAGTTCACTCTGCTACATGCAAACTAGTGGCCTCTGTTTGCCCAAGGGTTAAACTACTAGACCATCGAATTGATGCGAGGATCTAGTTCATGAAAGATCATGCTCTAATAGGGAAATTCATTGGTCTGTGGCCAATCGGAAAAGCTTTAAGAAGCTGGATAAACGCGAAATGGCACCCTAAGGGGCATATCACCTTGCAGCTGGGGCCGAAAGGGTTCTTCACTGCTACCTTCAACTGCTTGGAGGATAGAAATAGGGTTCTTGACTGTGGGCCCTATTTCTTTAATGCAACTGGTTTGTTTCTCAGAGGATGGGTGGAGCGCTTCAACCCAGATAAGGAGGATCTCAGCTGGGCTCCGGTGTGGATCCGCTTATACTCGCTTCTAGTGGAATACTGGGAGGAAGACTCCCTACAGGCGATAGGAAACACCCTGGGTGAGTTTGTCAAAATAGCGGAGGAAACGAAAACATGTAGATACACGTCTTATGCTAGAATCTGCGTATATATGAATCTCAATCAGGCTCTTCCAGATGCGGTAAGCATTTCTCACTTTGACATTGAATGGATACAAACGATTGACTATGAACATGTCCCCTTTCGATGTCGAAGATGTCATGCCCTTGGGAATTTATTCAGGGACTGCCCTCTAACACAGAAACCCCCTCCTACCTCAGATCCGGAAGTCTCTGAAACAGGTGGCTTCATCAAGGTCACAAATCGCCGGAAAACCCACAAGAAACATGCTCCAAAACCAAAGGTAGTGCAAACCAGTCAACCCGGGCCCTCAACAAGCAACAGTTTTGATGCCCTAGCCAACTAGGTGGAAATTAAAACGAATCCACCGGAGCCAGAATCAATGAGCAACGACCATTCAAAGGAAGGAAAACCCACAATGTCACAAGCAGTTACTCAAGGTAAGGAGACTTCGACCTCAGACAAGAAAAAGGAAATATTATGGAGCGCTCAAGCCGTGTAGTTGGAGATCCCAAACCCAAATGCTAGCTTAGAAGAGGAACCAATGGAAGAACCAGATTACTCTCAATTTATGGAGGAAGAAATAGAAACAATAGACATTGGGGATCTGGACCTTCTCGGTCTAGAAAAAGCTTGCACCACAAACAACTTCGACAATATTCCGGCAGGACAACTTAAGAACCTAGAAGAAGTGTTATCTCGGGTGCAGAGGTAGAAATCTTTGAGTATACAGACAGGAGGCCCATGGGATGGTCGATTCATAGCCAAATATATCAAAAAGCGAGGAAGGAAAACCCTTCTTCAGAGAACAATCAAGGTTGGTCAAATTTTAGTGGAATCAGGTAGGTAAGCCAAGTTAACCAAGTACTATCATCCTGAAAATGATCTTTCCCAATGAAGTTAATCTCTTGGAATATAAGAGGGCTCAATGGCCCCAGGAAAACCTGAATCCTTAAAAACATGATAAAGCAAGAAAACCCTCAGGTTTTATTCTTGCAAGAGACAAAATGTGATTCCAATGCACTTGATAGACTAGCTACTAAATTATGGCCCGGGAGTCATAACATAGCAGTAGATGCAGATGGTGCCTCGGGAGGCCTAGCCATTATATGGGACTCAAGAGCCATCGTGCTCAAAAACTTTCATTCACACAGGAATTTCCTCCAAGCATTTTTTCATATCATAGGAAAAAACCAACATGGGCTATTAACTAATGTTTATTTCCCACAGGAAACATTTCGAAAAGCGGAGATCCTAAACTCCATCTCGGCTCTCAACCAGAACAGACCGCACCCATTATGGATCACAGGAGGTGATTTCAATATGGTTACAAGACTGGAAGAAAGGAGAGGAGGAAAATGTAGAAGTTCTCAGGAAGGATCGCTTTTGAAGAACTGCATCCAGAATAATTGGCTTATCGACCTCCCTTCCAATAATGGAGTTTTTACTTGGAACAACAGACGTGTAGGAAACCAACAAATCGCTTCTCGATTGGATAGGTTTCTACTCTCTGACAATGCCATTCATCTTGGGGGTTATTTTGCAGCCTCCATCCTGCCCTTCACGGGTTCCGATCACTGGCCCATTTCCCTCCAATGGTCTCGACCAGGAAACAATATCCGCAGGCCTTTTTGCTTTGAAGCCTTCTGGATGACCCACCCAGACTTCCACAAATTAATCAACACAGAATGGAAAAGCTTCCATCTTCCTCCAGACTCCAAAATGTTCCAATTCCAACAAAATCTCAAGCACCTAAAAGGTAAGATCAAGCACTGGAATCACACTTCATTTGGCAATATCTTCCAGGGGAAAGAAAACATTGAGTTGGATATGAAGTAGTTATAGCAGAAGATCATCACCATGGGAAGATCAGAGGACTTGGCAGAATAGGAAAAAACCCTTGAAATGCAACTCGCATAAAAGGAAAAGCAGGAAGAAACGTTGTGGAGGCAAAAATCAAGAATCGGGTGGCTCAAATATGGAGAGAAAAACATCAAATTATTTCATAGCACTACAATCCAAAGCAGAATGCAAAACAATATAACACATATTCAAAATGAGCAGGGCATCAGAGTGGAAAAGCGTGAAGAAATAGAGACTGAACTTTTAAATTATTTCAAGTAGGTGCACAGAGAACCAAACAAAGGCAGATCTCAGGCCATAGAAAAAATTACTCGCAATATTCCCAAACTTATTACAGAAGAGCATAATCAAATGATCCTCAAGCCTGTTGATCTCCAAGAAGTGGAACTTGCAGTGTGACAACTAAAAGCCGGCAAAGCCCCAGGATCGGATGGATTCACCTCTAATTTCTTCCATAATTTTTGGGACCTAATCAAGATGGAGGTCTGGCAAGTGGTGGAAGAGTCTCGCTCTCTCCGATGGATGTTTCTAGGGGTAAATGCTACATTTATAACCCTGATCCCCAAGGTGGATAAGCCTAGCAAGCCTGACAAGTATAGGCTGATAGCACTCTGCAACATAATCTATAAGATTGTTTCTAAAATTATAGCTTCCAGACTCAAGCTCCTGCTTACGCTCATCATCTCACTTGAGCAATCCGGATATGTTGAGGGTAGGCAGATCATGGATGGGATCTTCCTTACTCATGAAATAATTCATTCTCTGAAGATCTCCAAGAAGCCAGGTATGCTACTCAAACTAGATCTTTCAAAAGCTTTTGACAGCCTAAGTTGGAAGTATATTGAAAAGATTCTTACAACATTTGGTTTTGATGCTTCCTAGGTTCGATGGATTATGAGCCTCATCTCATCCTCATTCTTCTCTGTTCTAATTAATGGCATACCCTCCGCGACCTTTCATCCTACACATGGTATCAAGCAAGACGACCCCCTCTCCCCTTTCCTGTTTGTCATTATTGTGGAAGGTTTAGGGCGAGGTATCAAGCATGCTCAGCAAGCTTTCCATCTCAAAGGCCTCTCCTTTCACAACTCCCCTATTTTCACCCATCAACAATTTTTTGATGATAATATGCTTTTCGGGCATCCCTCAGTCCAAGAGGCTAGACAACTCAAAAATCTTTTGATGAACTTCTCGGAAGCCTCTGGTGCCTCCATCAATCACTCCAAATCTCAAATCTTCTTCTTTCATACTTCCTCAGTCACTTAGTCAGCTATTTTACGCATTCTAGGATTTTCCTCTGCTAAACTTCCCTCCTCGTATCTATGCGCTCCACTCATAGCCTCTGGCTTAAAACACTCCTCCTGGAAAACCCTCCTAGATAATTTGGAAATGCGGCTCTCCTCCTGGACTCACAGATCTCTTAACATGGCTAGCCGTCTTGTTCTGATTAAAGCTGTCCTTCAAGCTATGCCCTTATACCTCTTCTCCATCCTTGCGGCTCCCAAATGGGTTCTTAAAGAACTCAAAACTATCCAAAGATCGTTTCTCTGGGGTAGCAGTGGACTTCGGCGCAAGTGGGCACTTGTTAAATGGGAAACCGCTTGCCTTACAAAGAAAGGAGGCGACATCGGATTAAGAGACCCCACTCACAACAATGTTGTTATGGGGGCTCGAATCTGGTGGAAATGGCTTTCAGAACCTCCCACTCCTTGGGCCTTGTTATGGACAGCTAAATATGTGGGAAATTGTCCAAGGGAGGAACTCATTAGAATATCAGAGACTAGCAATGGCTCCATCATGTCGAACTCGGCCAAATAGCACAAGAACCTCATACAGCAGTACAACTTTTGGGAAGTGATGAATGGTGATCATGCCAGATTTTGGGACGACTCATGGCAACAGATGCCCAAACTCAGGGACCTTTTCCCACCAAATATACCCCTGGAACAGGATATGCACCCCCAAAACACGGTGAGGAATTTCTGGCGCAACACCTCACATCAAGATTACAGAGAGTGGCTCAAAGCGACTCAAATCATAGGACAGGGGACGAGGCAAAACCAACAAACTCTGGATACAGAATTAATAAAAAGGAAAATTCAGCATTCTGAGGAAAAAGACATTCTTAGACGAGGATATGAAGAAAAGGGAACCTATTCCACTAGAGAGGCCTACAATATACTTATCAAGGAACAAATGAGGATAGACCCGCTTTGGAGCAAAATATGGGATCCCTCCATCTGGCCGAAAGTGTCTACCTTTCTTTGGCTCCTCTGTCACAAGAGGATTCTCACATGGGACAATCTGAGAAAAAGAAACTTTTGCGGACCCTCCATATACCTCAATTGTAAAAAGGAAGAGGAAACCATTGAACACCTTATGTATTACTGTCCGTTGGCACACAAGCTCTGGTAAAAAATCAGTTTCCGTTGTCAAAAAGAAGGAGGAGCCAATGGAGATATAAATGCTACAATACGCAACTGGGATCCCCACCCCTTTCAAAGAAAGATCCTGAACTTTCTCTGGAAGCTCATCCCAGGATTTGTTATATGGGCCATATGGAAAGAGAGAAATGGTAGAATTTTCAAAAATCACTCCAAAATGCTGGATGACGTATGGAAAATCATCAATCAAAACATTGAAGAAACCATATCTCTTAAAACATGGTACCAAGAGGATTTCCCCACTATCCCTCAGGAACAAACAATATGGAATAACTGGAACTTCCACAGAAAGCAAGAACAACTGATCAAAGGAACAAAGCCTCTGAGAGGTCCCTCAACGGCGAAATGGTTCCCTCCGCCCATGAACATGTATAAGCTAAATTTTGATGGTGCATCAAAGGGTAACCCAGGGAATTCTGGCTTTGGAGGGATCTTCAGAGATTATAAGGAAGCTAACATCATAACCTACTTAGTCTCACAAGGGTGGGAGACCAATAACTAAGCAGAGTTAGAAGGTCTTTGGCAGGGGCTACTTTTAGCGCAAGATAGGAATCTCTTCCCTCTTTTAATAGAGGGAGACTCTCAAATTATCATCCAAATGGTCTCGAGAATTCTACAGGGCGCCCCCTCCTCCAAGGTCAGTAACAGTTGGAGAATGGCACAACGGCTATTGCATATTGAGTGCTAGCTTTCCTCCCACAGAGCGATCTCCTTGAATCACATTCGGAGGGACGGGAACAAAGTTGCGGACCTCTTGGCTAATATGGGAGTTGAATGTGGGCGGCATTTACATGTTGGATCACCTGAAAATTTAATTTCTGAATCTTAACTCATAGAATTCAATAATCTTGTGCAGAAGGAAATGCCTGAGATCGAAGAAATACTCCCGGATGCGAGTGGCACCATCACCCTTACTGTTTACCATGCAAGGATTTAATGTCTGGTACTGCCAACTGCAGAGTAGCGTGGCCTCCCGGGACTTAAGCTCACGCAAGTTGGGGAATTTTATTAATGCTGAATCGGTGGCGGATTCGCATTTATGCACTGCGCTGATCGACACAACATTCCCTCAGTTATAATCATGCTGCTCCATAGCTATTTCACCATGCCTTGTGCTAAGTCGCTCGGCAATGGAACCTGGTTTGCGGAGGTTGTTGGTGATGGACTGACTCTGGTTCACTACTGCGAGCTCCAAGCCAATTCTATCAAGGGTAAGTTCTCCCCTGTTCTGGATTCTCGCATTGTGTTGTTGTCTGCAAGTTCTATGGTCGTCTGCAAGTTCGGTGGTATTGTGTTGTCGTTTGCAAGTTCTGTTGGGCCTCCCTCTCGCCTCAACCGACTCTGTTCTGTTGGTTATTCTATCCATTATCCATTTGCGCCCTACCTCCTGTCTGTCATCATGGTTCGTTTGGGCAAGAGGCATCGTTCAGGGGGGCGTCGTGATAGCCGTTTGCATCCCCTAGCTGGTCATGCTATGGAAATTGTGCAGGAACCCTTAAATCCCTCCCCTGTCCATGAAGCTGGGCCATCTTTAAGCTCTGGTCATAAGCCTATTCCGAACAGTGCCTTCCAAACCACACACTTTAAATTTCAAAGTAATTTGCATAGGCCCCTTGTTACTGCTCACATCACCATTATTCTCTCGGAAGAGGAAAATCAGGTCTCCCCTCTGGCCTGCATTGCCCCTGATCCTTCCCATAGTAGTGAGCATTCCACGGACAAAGACAACTTGGAGAATTGGAAAAATGAGAAGTCTAAACAGTTGGAATTTCTCAAAAATCTTCCTCCCCCTGAAGATACAGGACCTGCTGCTGAGGAAAGGACTCATGGTGAAGCAAGCCATACCATGGCAATCCCTGGCAGCGACTTGGGCGGCAATGAAGGTCAGAGGACTGATGATGCAGGTCTGGCTGAGAAGAAGAACCATGGCACAACAAAGGGGGAGTAGCGCCACTTGGGACTCCCTCCCTTTTTTTTGTTCTGGCTACTGTTTCAGGCTCACGGTCAAGGTTCAGTGCTAATGTCCTATTATTTTTGGCTTCCAGCTGGGGATTTGGTGACACATCATGTGCTGGCTTGCAATGATTTTATGTTTCTGTGCTGGCTCAGTTCTTCTTCTCGGCATACATGTCTCTCTTTATGTCTTTTATCTGGTCTCTTGATCTCTGTAACTGGTTTCCCCAGCTTATGTTTGTAAAGGGGCAGTTCTTTTCTGTTGAGCGCTTCCAAGCCTCGATACTATGTAAAAATATTTTGCCTTACAGTTAATAGAATTTAGTATTTGCAGAGAAAAAAAAAATAGGAGTACCAAGGAAGGGCACAAACTCCAAGATAAATAGAAACAAGAGAAGGAAATATTTCTCAAGGAAGTTTGTAGCAGAGAAAGGACACATTGTTAACACCAGAAAATCTTACACATGTTTGCACAATTCAAAAGACACTAAAAGGTGTCTAGCATAATGCACAAGTGAAGATTTTCCAGTTGAATACATCATGAAGTTTTAAAAATTAAATTTCTCCTAAGGTTCGAAGTTTATAAAGGTAAAAAATTGGTATCGTGTGACTATTTCTTCGATAAACACGTGCGTAGAATATCCTTCAAAAGCCACACGATTGCAGAAATGGATGATTCATCGATTCTGGACTATTCCACACACTTGAGGTTGATTCTCTGACATGATATTAGTCTAGTACAACTGAATTCGATTCGCCTTGAAGATATGCAACCCTCAATGGAATCATCTTATCCTACTCATGTTTCATTATCATGCATGAATCAAGAGGGGGAAGATGGATTCAATATATATATATATAATATATATATAATATATATATATATAAACAAGCCATGGAAAAGCTAAAATATGGGACATTGTTATGCTGGCCAAATTGCTATCAGAGCAAACCACCATTCCATTGTTAAAGCCAAAGCAGGGAAACACACTAGCATGCTGGCCATATTTCTTCCAAGTAATCCATCATCCTAGTGAGAAAAGAGGAATCCACCATTGGAGAGTCTTCATACTTCTTTGAGAGAGAGGAGAAACTTGCAAAGAGATTTAGGAAAAGAAACCCCCTTGCTGAGGATTTTTAATCACCATAGCTCAAATAATTCTCTTCAAGTGTCTAAAATTCATCTATTGTATTCAACCTCTACTACCAGTAGTCAATAAAGGGAGCTTTTTCCATTATTTTGATAACTTGTTTGCTCCATTGAGCATTTTTTGTGTATTTACCTCTTTGTTTAGTTTATGTAATTGTATGCATTGTTTCCACTATTTACAATGTTTTGTTTACTTAAGTCTGTCCACTAACATCACCAATTATACCTATGATCCTTTGCAGGGAACAATCAACTGCTAAGGAGGTGTCTTTTGGTACACCATTTCCACAAAAAAACTACCACATGCATGGAGACCATACTGTTGACTTTTCATTAATATAAATATTGTTTTTGTAGGACTTCTCTCTGCACAACCATCCTACAAGGCGCTCAAAACCTCTATGGAATTTTTACAGACCTCAGGGACCTGTTTTGAGCCCACAAAAGTGAAGTTTTCTTTTCTTTTCTCGCCTGCACATATTTTCTCTGACAAACATGTGCACACATCTGTGTACGACTAAACTCATGCGGTGACCAGAAAGCAAAGAAGTAGCCTTGTATTTTCTCTTTTCTCATGTGATTGGTAGCCTTTAGTGAATTGCCTTCACGTCTGCATTCTATATTTATGTTTAGCATCCTTAGTTGCTTTACCAACCTCAATTGATGGAGCAATTAGAGTATTTTTCATTTTGTATTTGCAATACACACATAGATTAATTAGGGAGAAAATTAAGTGGCCAATTTCCACATATGTTTTTCAAACTATTTTGCTAAATTTTTATGAAAATCACATAGCTTAATTAATAAAGAAGTAAGTGTCCCATCATCCACAAATATTACTACTAACCAAAGCATTTAGTTCTTCATTTTTTGGGACTAGGAGAAAATGTTATTAGAGAAACTAAGTAATCTCTACTTCCCTTGCGTCCCTTAGATGAACTTGGGCTTGCATATGAAAACTTTCTTAAAAGCAGTTGAATTTCCATCTCCCTTGTTAAACTCCACATAGTTTAATAGGAAAAGAGTAAGTGGCCCATAATCCACAATATATTTCTTTTTCAATGCAAGTAACAATCAACACTTAGTGTAATTAGAAGGATATTGTAAAGGATCATTGCATATCCACTGGTCACTTACATCACACACTAAGCTTCCGTACACTTTGTACTCAAGGGCATCTAGTTTCCCGAGCTTTGGGTACTTATTCTATTTTGTATTACAAAATCACTCCATAAGTGAATTTAGACTCCTTAAAAACAACCATAACTTGAACCAACTAGGTTTCCCCATAGGGGCCACAAAAAAAATTATAGTTCAGGTTAGTAACATTGGGGGTAGGCATCCCATAATCTGCCATGCTCATGTTACACCTTTAAAACATAACTTTTGAATTTCTAGGGAGCTTAAAATCGTTCGATCATCCTGCAAAAAAATAATACCCGAGCATGGCAGAGACCCGATTCAGAGGGGGTTCGGCTTAGGTCTAGTGCGTGCGACACTCTTTGGGGCTACCTGACCCATCTAGTGCTTGGTACTGGTAACTAACTACCAAGAAGCTAAATACTTGAATGCTCATGTGGGATGAAGGTACTTTAGTGGCCAAAATCTAGAGCATCCTTTCCCTATAGGTGATGGTGCAGGTAACGCTTAAGCCCCATTACCATTACCTTGGTTGATTCTTCGATTGCTAGAAGGTGTCGCCATTTCTTTCGGGATGTTGCCCCACGACCCATCAGAAGATATATTCGCCAAGGCCAGTTACTTTGAGAGTGGTATGGACGATTAGGTCTACATAGGATCTTTTATCATACACAACAAACAAAAAACATTTTTTCTTGTTTGCTTGATCACATAGCTTAATTGTAAAAGGAAAGCAACCATTTATGTTTTCGCTTTGTTTTATGTATGTGATCTTATTGCATTGATACTTATCTCCTTCCCTCACCATACACAAAGTATCACGCACTCTAATCGACACCGTAGGTGACCCCACGACCTCCCTGTCAATCTAGACGTTTTTTGAGCCTCCCCCCATTACCGGGAGGTGTGCCAGGACTCCTGCCATTTAGGCATAGAGGAAGTCATGCAACCACCATTATTGGACCTTCCTTTATTGGTGCATATTTAGTTAGGACCACTCCCTATCAAAGTACACCCTTCAACACCCCAGAAGGGTCCCCACGTGCTACCCCTTTGGGGATCCCTCACACCACTCCTCCGGACAGTCCACGAGACACCCATCGAGGTAGTTCTCCTAAACTTCCCCACAGAGGACCCCTTTGCATATCGCTATCCAAAATTACTTCACGATGGAAGATAACTTGCAGATCTCATTTTTAGATTCATTAAACCTACCATATTTAATGATATGAAAATGGGGCTCTTAGGCTTCTTGTCTAACTTACAGAAACCTCTCCCACTTCCAAAGCTTCAAATTTTCCCAAGTCTATTTGATCAACCAATGCGGAAATAAGAATGCTTGAAAATTTGGGTGTATGCTTGTATTTGTTTTCAGCTGATTATTTACTTTAAAATCTGTTATTTGTGTTGATATGGGAAGGTACTTAAACTGGTATACAAATGCATATAACAATAGTTAAAGCAACAGTAAAAACAAACACATAAGGCAAAAATATAATATGGAGTTCACCCTGATATCTTGGGCTACATCTCCTTGAGCTCTAATCAACGCGATTAGGCTCTCTGGGATTATGGCTTCAATTCTTTTACAAGTGATACACTTAACTCCAATGTTTTATACAGGAACATTGGGCTCATAACACCATCTTATCCCTTGGCTCTTGGAGCTCTTCAAATTTCTAGCTCTAGCACTTGGCTCTGGCTCTGGCTCTGGCTCTTGCTTTGGCTGTGGATCTGACTCTAACTCTGGCTCTATGGCTCGGGCTTTGGTTCTGGCTCTCAGCTCTTGCTTCTAGCACTCACTCTGGCTCTTGCTCTAGCTATGGCTCACGGCTCTCTGCTCTGGCTTTTCTAAGCTCTTTCACTCGACCTTTGCATGCCTCTGTGAATCGCGCGACCTCCAATCAACTCCAACAACAATATGCTACTATCAATTGATCTCTTTGGCTTTTCACTCGACCTCCGAGTGACTCCAACAACAATATGCTGCTGTCAATTGAGCTCTCTGGCTTTTCACTAGACCTCCGAGTGACTCCAAGAACAATATGCTACTGCCAATTGAGCTCTCTGGCTTTTCCCTCGACCTCCGAGTGACTCCAACAACAATATGCTGCTGTCAATTGAGCTCTTTGGCTTTTCACTTGACCTCCGAGTGACTCCCTAGACTCTCTGCAAATTCAACGTTTCTTTGCTTTTCTCTCTTTGCTCTCTTCTACTATCCCTTCTCTTTCTCTTCATCTATTCGTCTCTCTTCTTTCGACTGTTGCAGTCACTGCATCACCTCACAGGGAAGCGGCCACCTCTTCCGTAACAGATAAGTGTCAGGTTCATCGGAAACACTCGATCATTTGAAACGACTTTCTGTTTACTTCAAGAATGCCCGCGAAACACGAATCTCTGCCAACTCATCATCCACGTCGTA
Organism: Pinus taeda; assembly: GCA_000404065.3. Classification (NCBI taxonomy): domain Eukaryota; kingdom Viridiplantae; phylum Streptophyta; class Pinopsida; order Pinales; family Pinaceae; genus Pinus; species Pinus taeda. Next base: position 62,697 of record APFE031744183.1, on the reverse strand, counting down.
CTTAAAATCTTTATGTGCCGTAGCTTATTTCTCCCTCGGGTCCGGTCATCCATTGGGTGGAACCTCCATCATTGATCTGGGACTCCAGATCCTATGGTCTTTTCTTATATCGCGCGGTTGAGTTGCTTGACTGTTAGTCCGCGATGTAAGCGGTTTTTCTCTCTCTCTGTCGGACATGCGTCACTCAGTGTATGGAATCGCTGGGTCCTCGGCCAAACCCACTTACCACCCGAAATGCCTACGATATTCCGCTGGTTTTGAGTGCGAGACTCGCCTGTCGGTTTTAGTGCTTTCCCATGGTTTTTCTGGTTTCCCTTGTGATCGAGCACTCAGGGATTTTCCTTCTTGAGGGGTGTTGCCTTTGCGCTAATCGTGTATTAGAAACAACCTCCATTTCTAGGTTTGAGCTTCCCAACTGCCATTTTTGTACCATGCACAGTCCCCATGGGCCAACGATCAACGCGTTTTGACCGTAGGTCCTCGTTACTCTGTGCTGGCTGGAAATTATCATTGTTTAGAGGTTATTTCTGATAGGCTTCGACATCCACAAGACTTTAAACTTTGGTATGAGTTTTTACAGTGTTCGAGTAGCTTTAAGAGAGTTTAAGGATCCAATTCGAATCACGCCTTCCCACTAAAATAACTTTTGGTCCACCAAAAGACTGATATACTGATCTGAGTATTAAATGAGAGAAACAACACCCTGTTCTTTTAGCCTCCCTACACTTGCCTTTGCATAGTGCCTCTGAACCAAACTCTCTGACTACTTCCCTTCTTGGATGGGTTTGTCGTCTCAGGAAGAACTGTTTTCCTCCTTGACTTCATGTAGAACTTCTTCTGTGAAGTTTATAGAAGGTAGTTTGAACTTCTTTGCCTTGATCCTTGATCCAAAGCGGCTCAAACAAATGTGAAGTACATCTGCTCCACAAAAATTTCATTTGTACGTATTTGAAAAGCTACCAACAACAACTGTTAACAACAACACGCATACAGAAAACAACTTCATGGGCTAACTCCTGCTTCAACAAAGAAACAGATTTCACATCTTGTGAACCCTTCCATGTCTTATATCTACATACAAATGATTAACCAATAAAACATGCCTTTACAACAAATGACCCTTGAAGTCAAGCATGTAGGAAAAAGACCTTTAGGACTCTTTTCCAAAAGATGAAACACTTCATCATGATCTCCATTTTAGAAACCAAGTTAACTTCTCCCAAGCCAGCATCACATGCATCTCATGCTCATGCATGCACTCCATCTTTCAACTTTTTCTTAAGTACACTGTACTTTCAAATCTGAAATGAACATATTGTTGCAACAATAAAGTGAGTTTCTTACTCAACCTCTTTCCATTTACCATTTTGGTAAGATCCTGCAACTTGCATTTACTCCACAAAGAAATGAAAATAGATGCATCACTAGACATGCATCCTTAATTGGATAAGAATTCTAACCATTTCTTACCAATCCATTTCAAAGGCCCCTCCTTTGTTTGCATGTCAGCATCAATATGTGAATCAAGCTGAACCACATCAATCATGGAATATTTATCCCTGCCATTTTCTTTTTCCACCTTCTCCTTTAGCTTTGGTGGAAGCAGTGCTGGATTCAAAGTCCAACACCTTTCAGTAAGATGCCCTTGCTTATGGCAATAAGTGCAACACATGTGCATCCTGTTGACATCATGATTTGCCTTGTCCTGTGGACCTTTGGCTGCTTGCTTCTTTTCCTTCAAAAGTTTCCTGTATGTGGCCATCCTCTTCGAACATCTAGAAACATAATGGTTATCCAAACCACAAAAGGAGCATGCAATTATTTTTCCATGCTTTACAAAATCAAAAGGAATGTGCTTAGAACCAGATTTATACCTGCATCTTTCACCTTTATTGCCTTCATGAGGAGGTGAAACAAATGAAGGAGTGGCTCCCTTTGGAACACCATCACTTTCTTCAAGGCTGTCAGAGTTTCCACAACCCTCTGGTTCAAGCGTGTGCTTCTGAACACCTACATCACGCGAAAGATGTTTCTAGCTATTGCATTCCTCTTGAATACAATCCTCACACTTCTGAGGTAGAGGAATTGCAATGAAACTCCTTTTTGGAACTGTTTCAATGGCCTTCATGGCAGCTTTGGAATTTTGTCCATAAGACTGTCTATAGCCAAGACCCAAATACTTAGGCCTTTCCTCAACCATTATTGGCTCAACAATACCTTGTGTATGTTTTCCCAATCCTTTTCCTTCATTTCCCATCTTGGACATTAGCTTGGAACCTATGCCTTTGGTATGTTTTTCAAAAGAACCAATATAAGCATTCTTAGAAGAATTTGAAGACAAACAGGAATGGTTTACCTCTTCTTCAAGCTAACACTTGGCCAAGTATTCTTTTGCAACAAAGAGTTGTGACTCCAACTCATGCATCCTTTTCAGGTTCATAATTGCAATATGAAGTTGCCTCTCCATTTCCTGTAATTTTCTAGAAAGCAACTGCTTCTCTTCCTCCATAGAATTCAACTGCTCTCTAAGTATGCTACTCTTCCTTCCATCCTCATATATTTCTCTCTCCATATCCATCATGGTGGAAAAGTCTTGCTTCATGTATCCATTAGAGGAACTTCAAGAGCAAGAAGAATTTTAGAACTCACTTGTAGAAGTTGTCATTTTCGAAATGCATAAAAGAACTTCAAACAAGACTACTAAAGAGCTTACTCAAGCAACCTTTTGCGACAAACCTCTTGTGCCTCAAGGGTTGCTTTGAGGTCCTTTGGGATAGAAGAATGCCTTCAGCCCTTCTTCCTTCTTGTCCTTCCTAGACTAAACTATCAATAGCTTTCCCTTCACCTCTACAAATTCAAACAATAGTCAGTCTACAACCAAGCATACAATCGATGAGGCAATCAATCCTTCACTGTCCAAACACCTTTCAGACAAGCAATCTTTGCCCTGATTATCAAGCATTCTATTACAACCTTCTTTGAAGGTAAGGTTAATCAAACTTAAGCTCTAATACCACCTGATCTAAAAATGGGGACCTCTCCCACTTCCAAAGCTTCAATTTTTCCCAAGTCTATTTGATCAACCAATGCGTAAATAAGAAATGCTTGAAAATATGGGTGTATGCTTGTATTTGTTTTTAGCTGATTATTTACTTTAAAATCTATCATTGTGCTGATATGGGAAGGTACTTAAATTGATATACAAATGCATATAACAATAGTTAAAGCAACAATAAAAACAAACACATAAGCCAACAATATAATATGGAGTTCACCCTGATATCTTGGGCTACGCCTCCTTGAGCTCTAATCAACTCGATTAGGCTGTCTGGGATTATGGCTTCAATTCTTTTACAAGTGATGCACTTAACTCCAATGTTTTATACAGGAACATTGGGCTCAGAACACCATCTTATCCCTTGGCTCTTGGAGCTCATCGGCTTTCTAGCTCTGGCTCTGGCTCTTACTCTGGCTACAGCTCACGACACTCTGCTTTGGCTTTTCGAAGCTCTTTCGCTCGGCCTTTTCATGCCTCTGTGAATCACTTGACCTCCAAGCAACTCCAACAACAATATGCTACTGTCAATTGAGCTCTTTGGCTTTTCACTTGACCTCCGAGTGACTCCAACAACAATATGCTGCTGTCAATTGAGCTCTCTGGCTTTCCACTCGACCTCCGAGTGACTCCAACAACAATATGCTATTGTCAATTGAGCTCTATGGCTTTTCACTCGACCTCCGAGTGACTCCAACAACAATATGTTGCTATGAATTGAGCTCTCTGGATTTTCACTCGACTTCCGAGTGACTCCCTAGACTCTCTACACATTCAATGTTTTTTCGCTGTTTGCTCTTTGCTCTCTTCTACTGTCCCTCCTCTTTCTCTTCGTCTGTTTGTCTCCCTTCTTTCGGCTGTTACAGTCACTACATCACCTCACAGGGAAGCGACCACCTATTCCATAACAGATAAGTGTCAGGTTCACCGGAAACACTCGATCGTTACCTCACAGGGAAGTGGCCACCTGTTCCGTAACGGGTAAGTGTCAGGTTCACCGGAAACACTCGATCATTTGAAACGACAATTATTTCTGTTTACTCCAAGAATTCCCGTGAAACATGAATCTCTGCCAACTCATCATCCATGTCGGACTTCAAATCTTTATCCGTCGTAGCTTATTTCTCCCTCGAGTCTGTTCATCCATCGAGTGGAACCTCTGCCATTGATCTAGGACCCCCAAATCCTACGGTCTTCGCTTATATCGCGCGGTTGAGTTGCTCAACCGTTAGTCCACGATGTAAGTGGTTTTTCTCTCTCCCCACCGGACACGCATCACTCAGTGTATGGAATCGCTGGGTTGTCGGCCAAACCCGCTTACCACCCAAAATGCCTCCGATATTCCGCGGTTTTGAGCACGGGACCCGCCTGTCAGTTTTAGCGCTTTCCCACGGTTTTTATGGTTTCCCTTGTGACCAAGCGCTTGGGGATTTTCCTTCTCGAGGGGTTTTGCCTTTGTGCTAATTGTGTATCAGAAAAAACCTCCGTTTCTGGGTTTGAGCTTCCCAACTACCATTTTTGTGCCATGCAGAGTCCCCATGGGCCAACAGTCAATGCATTTTGACCGAAGGTCCTCGTTGCTCTGTGCTGGCTTGAAATTGTCATTGTTCAGAGGTTATTTCTGATAGGCTTCGACATCCACAAGAATTTAAACTTCGGTATGAGTTTTTACAGAGTTCGGGTAGCTTTAAGAGAGTTTAAGGATCTAATTCAGATCATTTAAGCAAGCTAACTAATGACCCGATTTCCCATGGCTGTAACTGGCTAGCTATGCCCACCAAGCTCCCTTCGAACATTCCAAAGTTCAAAGGTAAATAGAGCAAAGACATAGGAAACCGTGTCATGATTTTTCACCTGAGGTGTTCGTCTAATAGTATCACCAATGATACTATTAGATTACAACTATTTCAGCACACCCTAACTGGGCCTGCAGCGAAATGGCATGTCGACCAACCTTCTTCGTCACACTGAAACTTTAGATCACTAGGTACAACTTTCCTCACCTTCTTCCAATTCCCATTCCACCATGATTCAGTTCTAGAACTCCTCACCCACTTGAAATAAACACCCACTACCCACATCTCAGATCACATACATGCATGGCGAAAATGTCGTAGCTTTTGCAAAACCTAGTTTGACTATAAAGTCCTATTGGACTTGTTCTTGAGATCCCTCACATCAGAAATCTCCAAATATGTGGAAAATTCATCCCCGCAGACCGAGGAAGAAGCCATTAGTAAAGCTTAACAATTGGAGCTTATTTACACCCATTCTGGGTACATTTATCATGTGCTTCCATACGCCCCTCTCCTGCAAACTTATAGAGAGATCCTAGGCGCATCCAGTGCTACTGATGGATTGATTGGGTCCATAACCCAAAATCAAATGAGAAATAACCACCAATACCCTGGATATTCGTTCAATCTCCAAGCATTTGATGCTACGCAAAATGCACCACCATTGCAACATACATGATACTACCCCAGACAACCCACACCTATGCAGAATACATTGAGCAGGGTTAATAAATATTATCCCCCTCAGGGAGGCTCATACCCTCCCCCACAAGGAAACTAATACTCCTCTAGGAATACAAACAAGGAAATGAATATTCTCCTTTCCCCGCACAAAAATAGAATAACCCACCAGCGCAAAATAATGCAATGGTGAATATAGTGTAACCTTCTCTCGCTTCACAACAACAATTGAAGGCAACTGAATACAGCTAACCCCTTGAATGTTGTTAAGAAGAAACCTAAAAATAAGCCAAAGGGAGAACCTGATCAAGGGGGAAACAACCAGCAGAAACCCCCAAGGGTACGGGGAAGGGGAAACCCTAACCATAATCAAAACTAGGGATTGACCAACAATAAACCATAGAAACAAGGAAAGAACACAAGTCTACAGACCAATCATTCATGTGCTATATGTGGGGAATACAATCATTATACCCACCATTGTCCTCAATTTATTGACTTAAAAAGGATACAAAATAGTAGGTTTCAAGGATATCAATAAACCATAGCAATGCAAGACCCATTACACCATCAGGGAGTGGTTAACACTCAACAACAAACACCCCACTCTCATCCATCTTGAGGGAACCCCCATAATAATCCAAATCATGAAATTTTCATGACAGGAGAAGGTATCCTTCTGCAAACACAAAATCAAAGTTATGAAGCTCCCCCAAATCTGGATCCATCCACCTCTACCACAATAATACCTACAAAGTTGTTGACCATTCCTTGACCTTCTATAGAATCTATGCCTAAAATGGTCAAAGGACCTTTATGATGTGAATGACATAACTCAAAATTTGATCATAGCTACAACATAGTTGACAACTTAACACAATCACCACCAACTATGTCAGCATTAGAGGTCCCGCAAACACGCCCAATGCAATAGAAATCCTTGATTTTTTCTCTAGGCACAATCCCCCCATCTGATTCTTGCCTAATGGTATTCGACTTGGATAAATCTTCTCCATGACTAATATTAGTCATTTCTTTCCAAATTCCAGTCTCATTCCAAAACATTAACATTCATCGTTGCATTTTCGACGAAGGGGCATCCACATGTATCATGTCCAAATCTATTTGGAAGAAACTGGTATCCCTTGAACTCAAGCCTTCTGACATTATGCTTAGAGCATACTACAGACTCCCTTCTACTCTCATTGGCCTCTACCCTAGCATACCAATTAAGCTAGATGGAAAAATTGTGTTAATAGACATCGAAGTACTAGACACCCAGTTGGATTAAAGCATCCTACTAGGCCGAAGCTACATGTACGAGATTCTATAAGTTGCCTCATCGGTATTTAGAATAACGATGTTTCCCCATGATGGAAAATTCGATCAACTCACATACTATGAGAAGGAAACCTTACCCACACCTGACGGTGTGTTACCCTTAGTCTCGTCTTCTCACAAGTTGATCACTACTTACACTGTCCTGAGCCCTAGCCAGGTTAAGCCATCAACACTCCTAGGGACATTCCCAGGAGACCCTCCAGTGCTATAAGAAATTTTCCCAAATATCGGAGCACCAGTTTACATGATGACCTCATCAAACACCACCCAAAATCAAGAACCAGTTTCGGATGCTAACAATGAGTTGTTACCAATCCAACCTTCTTACCTAATTCCATACTCATTCACCATTTTTATATCCCTGCATGATTTTTTCTTGCATCAAGTCATCGCAACACTCTCATTGCCCCATACCGCTCTCACAATATCGGTCTAGTATTTGGCCCCACAGGCCATGCCAGTAAGCACAAGTGTTACTGCAATAGGGGTTAGTCTTATTCCTCCTCAAGACAATGCGACGCCCCAAACAATGCTTACTCAGGTAGCATCCACACCACAGGAAGTGCCTGCACTGACATCAGCTAGTGCAAAAACAAGGGATAAGAAAAAAGGTAAAAAGGTGGAAGTGTCAAACACTCCCTCCTCTAGGGTCCCTCAACCCTGCATATTGCGTGAAACAGTAGGGAACCCCACTAATAGGTGCCCCGAGTTAAAAGAGCTCAAATATCTTCTATACGCCCCAAAAGATCCAATGAATCCTCCTCCCCCTGTCAGAGACAAGAATGTTTCCGTTCTGTATTTTTGAGGTTGAGGGAGTAAACACATTGGACAACATCAAAACCACTTTGGAAGTTGGGATCTAGCCCTACCAACTTCAGAGAGGGATCTATCTGTTTGATTTAGCTTTGTTTTATGGATAAATTTTAGGCTAGCTATGATTGTACTTGTTTGTTTGTTTGAAAGGTTTGGTTGATTTGAGTGTTATAATTTCATTGGGCTATAGAGTCTATAAACAAAACTAGAGTTTGTTCATCAATTTTTAAAGGATTTCTCACAGGGCAAGCTAGGTTGCAGTAAATGGATATTTTTAGAGTTTAAATGGATGGTGGAAAAGCAGAAGTGTAAGGTTTTGGTAGAGAACAAACAGAAATTAAGAATTATTTATCTGGACTTCAGTGGAAAACATTAAAATTAACAACAGCCAAAATAGGGCACTCTTGATAACGAATCCTATTTATCACAGTTTCTGTTGATTAATTCAGATTTAGAAAAATAGAGGAAAGAAATAACAATGTTTAAACAGATAAGACAAGAAACACATCACTATTTAAGACACCACATGAATCTTGTGAAAGGTCCCTGTATTATTGATGCTCCAGTACTTCAAAATTACATTATGCAACAAAAATTACATTTGGAAATCAACACTAATACATCAAATAGTGAAGTATTTATAACAAAAATTACAATAATGTTGTTCAAAATTGTTGTCAAACTGACAATGTATTATTATCCTAATTGCAAACTAATATCATCTAATCCTGGAAAAAGAATAGCGCATGTAGGGTGTTGAGGAAAATCATGGCCCTGTTTGGGTGGTTTCTATTGCTGAGTCATTAAAACAGAATGCGATGTTGAACTGAAACTTGCACTGGCTATTGTGTTGGAAAAAACTTTTTACTGATGCTGAGTTATTCCTTAGTCTAGTAAATCAAGTAACTCTTCCCGTCTCTTTTCATCTGGTATTGTTAACTTTGTCACCCTATGGTAGATTTCATCTACCTATGTATACTTAGCAAAAGTTGGTTTCACGGTAAAATTGTGTTTCACCTCATTCTGCACATGGAAATCGTTTGACATGGTCTCAAGAAATTCCTTTGCTGTCATGCTCCCTTTGATTCCACTGAACTTGATGCTGCTTTTGGATACCTCTTTCATCTTCTAGATATAGTCCTCCTGAGTGATCAACTTGTCATTTATGACATAGATATTGGGCAGTCCTTTCTGCATTAAGGCTTTAATCCTGTTTATAAATCTGTTCACCTGTAGCTCCAAGGTTTCACACCTTTCTTCCAACTGGTCAATAAGATTTCTCTTAGTCAAGACTTTCTTGACCTCCAGAATGGTGGTAATTTTGTCACTGACTCCCATTTCCTCCAGCTCATATCTGGACTTTGAATTTAAGAACCTTATAATATTGGCAGCTTTAGTTGGCATTTCTCCCAAGTTTTCCCTTCCTTTCACAATGGTGTTAGTGGCCTTCTCTATTAACTCTTTGTGATCAAATATGATTTGAATAAAAGGCCAAATCTCATTCATTGAGTCAGGTATATTCATCAAAATTGTTTCCTTGGGTTGGGCTAAGGTCCGCCCAATATATGTGTCTCTCTCTACCTGGCACAACTTTTCCAAAATTCTCTGAGATTTTTCCAATTCACCAGCATGAGCAGCTTCAACTTTGGCCTTATGGACTTCCAAAGCTTTGAGTTGTTCCTGCAATGTCTCAATTTACTTTGACTACAATGACATGTTTTACAGTGTCTGTGCCACTTGTTCAACACTAGGAGTTTGAGTAGAAGTAGTAGGGGCAGTGGTTGTTCCTGTTGATGGCAATTGAGAAAGAGGTACAACATCCAAGGGAACAATAGTCATCTTCAAACTGTCTTCCTTCTCCTTTATCATCTTTTCCAACTCTGCTCCATCTAAATGATCTGTATCTTTGGGTCAATAATAGTGTCATCATGTCTGCTTTCTAAGCTTCACCTTCTGCAATGTCCTCGGCCATTGGAACTTTTGTTGCTGGTAGGTTGAGTTGTTTCCTCAATGCCACAATGTCCAAGTTTTTCTTCTTAATAATTTCTTTAGCAACAATAACATCCTTAGGGTCATACCCTATCTTAATCACCAAGTATTCCAAAGACTTGATCCTATTGTTTTTGGCCAAGGAGGAGGCCTTCTCCATTTTCAAGTGTGACTATACATTTGCAAAAGAAACCTGTAATTTGGATAAAGACATGGAAGTGTTAGTGAGAGTGGAGGATATCATCTCACCAATTTGTTTGTGCATCTCCATTTGATCAATGGGATGTATGTCCTTTATACTTAACTCAAAGGTGGTTCTCTTGTAGTCAGCTACTGATTTGGGTTGTGGAGTCTAGGCCTCAAGAAAGGCCATCAACATTCTCCCATGTTCAGTATCATATACTGACAAAAGACTACTTTGTGAAGTAGAAGTCTACTTCCACAATTGGTTATAGGTGTTGTTCTTCATGATTTCATTCCCGAGCTTTATTTCTTTGTACCTATCAAACAATGTCTTCTCTTTTTCTGTCTGGACAGTGTGTAGTTCCAACTCAGTCTCCTTATGATCCTGTGAAGAGGAAGGTTCAGAAGCAGATGTAGTAAACTTGGTGGTTGTTGGTGGTGAATATGTGATGATGATAGCTTCCCGTTCTTCAATTTCTTTGTCTACTTATGGTTTGTGAGTCACCTTGGGCCTCTTTTTCTAATTGGTTCTAAATTCCTTGGCTTCACTCCTAGTTATTGATGATGACACTTCCTCCCTTTGCCTTTTGCTGGATTTTTCTTGAGGAAAAAGAGTCTACAAATAGGAAGTGGACACAATCTTCTCTTCAACTTCCTGCAGGGTATTTTTTGCCCATTCCAACTGATTGGCATATTTTTCTGTGTTTGGCCTAGAAGTATGGATGTAGGGAGTGTTCTTATTGTCCACTCTGAGTTTTTAAATGATGTCACAGGGGTCATAATACCATGTGAAGCTCAAGTTGAACTTCATTTCCTTTAATATCTTATTTGCCTCCTCACCTGTTTTCCTTGTGTTGTACGCAAATGGGCCCACCTGTGTTTTAATCCTGAATTGTGCCTTCTTCTTTGCTACTACAAAGTGGATCTCATCTGAGTTCAACATTTGCCTGATATATTCTAGTGCAAAGATCATTATTGGGAGGTACTTGGGGAGCTTGTAGGGGGCCAATTCACATCCATAGATTCTAATCTCTGTGTAATTTTGGTAGAGGTGCCAATATTCGGTCTTTGCTTGGTTTGATAGATGTAGTATTCGTTTGATATCCTCACTGATCTTGGGCTGCACTGTACTGTAGAGAATGTTCACAGTTGAATGAACAAAGTCTTCTATAAATTGCTTGTAGGTGAATTCCTGTTGTTTTTCCATGACCAATAAGGTCCAAAAGATCATTGGTTGTTGTTCCCTTGCGTCATCCAATTTCTACAATGCAAACCTAAAATTTTCTGCTTGATAGTAGATGAACATGTAAATTAAAACAGAGGTATAAATGAACACCTGCTCTGTGGGAAACTTGATGAACTTCTCATTGATATTGTCATCCAAGAATTGACTGAAATTGAAAATTGTAGAGGGCTTGATGTTTGTGGAAAATATAGAGATGAATCCTAAAATGGGCTCATCTACCCACTGATCATAATGATAACCTAGATGTGAAAAAGGATGGAAATAATCTGTTTGGCGTAATCAAGGAAAATGGAAGAAGGATAAGGAGGATTACTCTTGGGCAATTGGGCATTCTTAGGCAAGAAAACCTCAAAAATCATAGATCTGGTGGAAAAATCTAACTTTTGATAAAGTTGGGTGAAGGCTTCTAAGGAGAAAGGGGCAGCATTTTCCACATAAGGGGCCAACATCATTTGGTCAATAAATTTGGCTATAATGGTGAACAGAATGTCACCTATAGGTGAAACTATGGCTCTTTGGGTAGGGACATAACATGCTTGGCATCTTCTGGTGAATTATGGGAGTTGAAATGTCACAAGAAAGATATAGTGGGGGAGGTTTGACTCCTAGAGTCATATCTCATCAGTTTTATTGACTTGTTTATCCTCTAGTCAGCAATATAACTCGAGGAAATCATAGTCACAAAGTGTTTCAGTTATCCGATAAACCTTGTCTGCTAACGGTGTATGATCAAGGTCTATAGAAGGTGGAATTAACGGGTTAATGGCTTGGTCCTAGGTCTTATTTTTAGGAGGCATGGCAGTAGCAGTTTTCTGAACAAAATGAATACAGAAAGGAGGCTTACTAGGCTCAAAAAAGATAACAATCTCTCAGGCGAAAAAGAACAGGGAGGTCAACGACTGTCGGGATGCTGGTGGCGATGAAGCTTTGGCGGAAGTCGCTACAGGAAATAATGGATAGCAGAAAGCAATGAGAAGTAAAGATTGAGCATGATGAGCTTGGGATTCATTTAAATGCAGAGGCAAAGTCCCATTGGAAATGGCGCAGGGCCGTTACTGAACAGTTACGCTGGAGAATTAAATGATAAACGAGTATTAAGCGGGAAGGCATTTAATTGGAGCAACGGTCCAGACAAGTAGTAGGCGAAGAGTGGTGGGGAAACGATAGGAACGGATATGGGATTGGCGGTTTCCGGAGGGGGTGATGGGCAGTAAGCGGTACCGTTTGGGGGGGGGTTGAAATCACTGCGACGTGCCACGTAGGGAGTAAGGCTGGGTGGAAGAAACTGCCTTCTAGACCCCCACCGGGGGTAAAGGGAGAATGCAAAGGGGGGGCCGAAAATAGAAAATGTTCATGGATGAAGCGGGGGACCAGATACCAAGGTGTCGAATGAGACTGAGGGTTAATCACAAATGACAAAAACATTTGTCTGCTTGCACTTGTATGATTTTATTTTCAAACTTAAGATAAAGGGAAAATATAAGATAATGAAAAACTTTATCCCTGTGCATATATTATCCTTTAAACTTAGGATAAGGGATTAATAATAAACATTTTGAAATACATAATGCATAGCTTGCACTTATGCCCTTTTTCCCTATCCTCAAACTTAGGATAAAATTTATGCGTGCTGATATTTAAGCAAACCATCTAATCTACCTACCCTTAGCTAGAGTAGAATTTTTTATTTTAATCTCCAGGGTGCATTTAGGCTAGTAACCACATTTTTATTTTCTTTTATGTAGAAAGAAAAAACTATCTAACTTATCCCTTATTTCACCTATTTACCTAGATTGAACAGTTTGATCAATGTCATTTTCTACCTAACTAATGATTTACCTAGATTAAACTATTAGATAAACCTTTACTCTCTATCTAATTTACAAAAATTTAAAGAAGTCTAATCATGATTAAGCATTATGACTATACTAAAGCAAGTGATTATGGCATTTTGAACAAGCTGCACACAACTTTATTTTATAGAAATGAAGCAAAACTATGTATGAGTAGTGGCATTTAGGCTTGCAACACCTTCAATATTATCTCTTTTGCTTTTATTTCTTTTTGGTGGGGTTTAATCTTTTCTCTTTTTTTTCAATATTTTTGTCTTTCTCTTTATTCTTCTTCTTTATACCCTCTTTTCATTTTTTATTCTATTTTTCTATTTTTCAATTTTTTTTTTTTTTTTTATTTGGAAATCATTGGAAGATGACAAGAATTTAAAAAATAAGATGACTAAGATAAATCACTCAATTACCTTGAGATCCTATAAATTATAGGACCCTAACAATGGCTCCAGCTGGGGATGGCACTCTCCCTATGAGGTGCCAAGAACATATTATCAGTAGCCTTGAGTTGTTATTTCAGCAATATCCACCTCTGATTTATTTGTTACATTATTTATGGCAACTCATAAATTGAATCTCATGGCCTTCTCTGTGGGCTTCAACTTCTGCTAATAGGTTACCCAATCCACACAATAAAGACAATGATATATGCATTGATAAATGGTAAGAAAATATTTAATGCTCAGAAAAATAATGTTTGAGAATCCTGCCATTGATAGGTCCACCCTGTAATTTTGTGCCATCTAAATTTCTAATAAATAATGCATTATTTCCTCTGAAAGCATAAATGAAATAAGGACCCATCCATAGGTTATCAAACTTTCCATGCTTCCCTTTCTTTTCTCTTCTTGAATCCCACTTTAAGACTTTGTCACCAATGGCAAAATCATCTGCCTTTGTTCTTCTATCAAAAACTTTTTTAATATTCTCATGAATGACTTGAGCCTTATTATAAACTTATTCTCTAGATTGCTTCAACTTTATAGTTTGATCAATCCTCCTTTGAATATCATTGGGATGAGCCTGTAATTCCTGAATTAACTTCATGACTGGGACTGCCAAAGAGGATGGAAAAACATCATTCATTCCATAAAACAATTGGCATGGTGACATGCCAATTGATTTCTTTGTGGTGAGCCTATCAACCAGAAGGGCATTTATGAGCTTGTTGTGCCATGAATTCTTGTTGTCTGCTAACAATTTCTTGATAATGTTTACCAGGCTTTTGTTTGAAGATTCCACCAGCCCATTACCTTGTGGGTAATAAGAAGTTGAATGCCCCAAAGTAATAAGGTATTTATTGCATAAATCTATCATTTTCTTAGACTTAAAGACTACAGCATTGTCTGTAATAAGTTTGTTTGGGCAGCCAAATCTAGACAGGATGTTGGTTTCTAAGAATTTGATAATCACAACATTTGTGGCTAGTCTAGAAGGGATGGTTTCAATCCATTTGGTAAAGTAGTTAGTAGCAGTAAGGATCCATTTATGTTGAGCAGAGGATGGAGGATGGATCTCTCCAATGAAATCTAATCCCCACTGTTGGAAAGGGATTTCAACAGATATAAGATTCAAAGCTAAAGGCAAAAGTTTTCTTTTTTCCTCAAAGATTTGACACTTATGACAAGAGGTTACCTTTTTATGGACATCTGGAAAAATTGTTGGCTAGTAAAAAATAGCTCTTAGGATCTTATTGGCAATGGTTTTGCAATAGAGATGGCCACCACAATCACCTTCATGGAATTCCTTCATTGTTCTTTCTGCATCATCACTTAATGGACACTTTAGTAGAAGACCACCAACAACTTTCCAATATAAAACATTTTCTATGATGCAAAATTTAACTGCTTTTAGTTTAAGAAATCTAGCCTTTGTTTTTGTTAGACCAGGAGGATCATTTAAATTAAATAGAACATAAATCAGGTCTTCATACCAGGGTGAGGTCATGAAAGCCTCATCTAGTTGTGGAGTCGCATGTTCCTCTTAATCATCCAATTCAGCTACAAAGTTAATGTCTAAAGCATTAAAATTAGATTCAACCATCAATTTGGCTAATCCCTGTCCTTTGATGAGCTTGGTTGACTTGATTTCCATGTCATATTCCAGAATGATGGCAATCCATTTGCCTCTTTTTCCATCTGGTCTATTCTGTGTCAAAATATATTTAACAACAACATTAGGTACATAAGCAATTATATGGGAATGAAGAATATATACTTTGAAATGTTTAATTTCTTTTATCAGTGAAAAATCCCGCTTTTCCATTATATTGTACTTGAGTGCAACATCCCTTAAAGCTTTGCTAAACAAAGCAATGGTTGTTCACATCCGTCAGTTTTTTTCTACAAAAGGACAACTGTAATAGTATGTTTGGAAGCAAAGAAAAAAATTATAAAATCTTTAGTAAAATTAGGGCTAATAACGACTAGTGCTTTTGTTAATGCATGTTTAACCTGGTGAAACGATTGCCTAGCTTCGATGTTCCACCCAATTTCAGAGTCTCGTTTTAGCATGTTTGTGATATTTCTGAGAAGTTCTGCAAGGTTAGGGATAAATCTTCTCAGGAAGTTTATTCTCCCAATAAATGACTAAATTTCTTTAATATTTCTTGGATGATTTATTTTTAGAATAGCTTCAATCCTTCTAGGATCTAGTCTGATACCTTCCTTAGATATAATGTGACCAAGTAGTTTTCCTTCTTCAAGACCAAACACTATTTTCTTAGGATTTAATGAGATCCCAAACTTTCTGCACTTTTCAAAGACTCTTCTAAGGTGCACGAGATGTTCTTCATCAAATTTAGAATATACAGTTATGTCATCCAGATAGATCACAATAAATTTGCCAATTTCATCAGCAAAAGAAATATCCATTGCTCTTTGAAATGTGGCTCCAACATTCATTAATCCAAAAGACATCTTCATGTACATGAAGGTACCCCAAGGAGTAGTAAAGGTTGTTTTTTCTTGATCCTATGGATGAACTAAGACCTGATTATAGCCTAAGAATCCATCTAATAAGGAAATCCTAGAAGATCCAACTACCTTTTACAGAATATGATCCATTTTAGGTAAGGGATAGTTGTCTTTTAGGGAAACTTTGTTAAGGATTTTGAAATCTATACACAATCTTATTTCACCTGTTTTCTTCCTAGTTGGTACAATGTTGGAAACCCACTTAGAGTACCTAAGAGGAACTATGATTTTGGAATCATACATCCTTTTGATTTATTTCTCAATTAAAGGCATCAGAACCAGATTTATTCTACGAAGATTTTATTTAAAAGGTTTCTGATCTTACTTTATTGGAATATTATGTTGTATGATTTTAGTGTCATATGTTTTAAGATCTTCATAGCTCCAGGCAAAAACATCACTAAATTCCTTGAATAAAGAGATATAATTTTGTTTTTCAGCTGTCACGATTGATTTAGACAATTTTATGATTTTTGGGTCTTTTTCAGTACCTAAATTATAATCTTCAATTGTTGTTCCTGAGGGCTCAATATTAGGCTTTTTAGCCACATTATCAAAATAAAATAGTTCTTCTAAGGGAGCTAAACCCCTAGGCAAAATATTATCTTTAAGCTAGAGTGTTTCAAATTCTTCTTTTTCTGGGTCAATTTCAAGCAATTCTGGTTTATTTACAACTTTATCTAAGGGAGTATTTACATCTAAATTATCTAGTTGCCTTTGTGGATCAGAATGTTCAATAATATGACTATCTCCTTCAGATTCCAAATCAATGTTTTCATCTTGAAATTCATCTTTGGATTACAGGAAAATCTCAATCTTTTTATCATTTCCAAATACCTGCCAATATCTTATGCTATCAGGTACAGTTGGTCGATGTTTTACCTCCATTACATATTCTTGATTATAATAAGGCATTTTTGCAAGAGCTAGCTAAAAAAGCTAGATTGTTTGGGATGATGTTTTGTTTCTATGGATTGTAAAAAGGTCATATTCAAGGAAACTTTCTAGGAAGTCCAGCATAACATTTCTGTATGCTCTCATCCTCGGATGTTTGGCTAAATATTCTCCCTTAATTTGTTTAATAATTAATTTGGCATCACTTTGAATAGAAATTCTTTTAGCACCTAACTTTTTTAACAATTAGAAACCTAGAATGAGGGCTTCATACTCTGCTATCTTATTAGTGCATTGAAAATTAAGCCTGTATGAATGACCTTCAGCATGATTATTCCCTGTGTTAACCACCCAAATTCCTTCTCAAGCACCATCCTTGCTGCAAGAGCCATCAAAACTCATGTTCCAAAGAGGTTCAGGAGGAGTTTTCAGTTCTGTTATTTGTGTTTGGGCTAGGTCTATTTTAGAAACCTCATTCTCAACATTGATTAATTGATTGTTGATATCCCCATCATTGTAAAGAATAAATGAATCTAAATATGAATGAACTGAATAAAGTGGATAATTTTGAGGTTTGCCTTGAGTACTCACCATTAATTTCATTAAGGTTTCCCTATACATTCTCCTTTGTTGTCTAAACATTGGTATGGTAGAAAAGGTCGTGTCTATTTGTAGGGTTCCTTGTAATTTTTCTCCCCATGAGTGTGAAAACAACATGCCATACTTAGGGGGAATTTCTGCAACCAGTATGTCCATCACTAGACTCTTAGCAGGGATTTGGGCTAAAGTAACACATAGGTCCTTGATAAGACCTAGGCATCTAAATTTGCTGGAATCAAAGGAGTACAAGTCTTTGTAGGGTCTAGTAATGTCAAGTCCTAATTTCTACATCACCGCTTTAGGCATTAAATTATAGGATGCACCTGAATCTAACATAGCATTATGGAGAATCTTGTCATGAATATTTAGGCTAGCATAGAATGGAGGAACTCCTCCTTCCTTTCATTTTCCTTCAACTTATGGCCCAAATAAGAGTTCAGGCTGGTCATCATTTAGATTTACAGAGTCAGTGTTTTCCCCAATGTTTAAGGCTTTCATTACTTGGGGTATGTACATGTTTTTGTTCATTAACTCTGTGAGGAATAGGGATTTTTTATTTTTCCAGTTCATTCTCAATATTGAAAGATGTTTGATTCTTACTTAAGTTAGGAAGTTCAACTTGCTTTATAATTTTTTTTGTGATAGGATCTTTTTGTTGAATGATGGTTGGGATATTGTTTGAGTAGTTTAGAAACACTGCTAGCAACCTTTTTGACAGGGATTTCTACCTTTTTCTTACCAGAATTATCCACAGTTTTCTTAGGAAGACTATAGGTGGTTTTCCTAGGTTCATTTTCAAATTACTTCTTAGCAGGTTGTTATGAGATTTTGGCATTGGTAGTGTCTATATTATTTTTTATTCTAAGGTTATAATTCCTATGGACTTCAATTATGGCATTTTCGAACCCTTGTTTGTAGTCATATAACTCGTTAGAATCCAATTCAGTCTGGGCTATGAGAAAAAGTTCTTGTTCCTCTTGAGTGAGGAAAACTGTTTCATCATCATTTATCCCTAGCAAATTTATTTTATTATCATCCAAATCTTCCACAATATTCCCCTCATCATCTGTGTAATTTTCCTGAAAAGGAGGCCGAACCTGTTGTTCTGAACCCTTTTGTTCTCTTTGTTTAATTTGGGGAACATTCCTCCTAAAGTTTTGGTTTCTAGTTTGAGGGGATTTTTGGTTTTCTCTTACCTGAGTTTGGTAATTAATGTTCACTCTTTGCATCATTTGATTCACTACTATGACTAAGTTATCGATCTTATGATCAACCGCAAAAATAGAAGGTTCTTCTTTTATGTTAACTCTACATTCAGACTTCAGTTTGGCTTTTTTGGCCAGGATGTTAGCTTCAAATTTAATTGCATTTTCTTGAATTTCCTCAAAAATTGTCGAGTCTCTCTCTCTCTCTAAGTTGATATTCCATGTCTACATCGAAACCATCTGGAAAATCAATCAGAGCTAGGCCAGGGGAGGGCTTGATGTCTTGTAGAATGGTGTTGTAAACAATATTAATCCATTCACAATATTCTTCCACACTTTCATGTGGTTTTCTTTTCAGTCTTTTATATTCATTTAGGAGTTGAAGTGGATTCTTCTTGATCTCCCATCTAGCTAAGAAAGTTTGATGGAAAGCATCAAGGTTGGCTATACTTCCTGTAGGTAAACCCCTAAACCATTTCTTGACATCACCTCCGAGACTTTGGGCAAACAATCTCATTTTAACATCGGCTTCATCTACTTCTTGGAGTTCAAACACATCATTCATCCTATCTACATGCTGTTGAGCAGTATAAGCACTAGTGTTATCAAAGGTCACAATTTTAGATTGATAATATCCAAGCATAACATTTTGCTAGCCAGGCAACACCAAAGGTGCATACCTTCCTGCCATAACTATTCTAGAAGGTTGACTTGAAGATGGACCAAATGTAGGTGTAGTTTTGATAACTATAGGGATAATAGGCACAAAAGTTTGGGAAACCAAAGGTGAGGAGGTTGATACTATGGAATGAGTAGGATTGGGAGGTTGTAGATGAACTGACTAGGAGGATTGACTAGACAAAGAGGTTTTTGAAACTATTAAAGCAAAAAATTCAATAGACTGTTGAATAAAGGCTTCTTCAATAGCTTGGTCCAACATTGAAACTAGACCTTGTAATTTAACAAATTGTTGTAAGGATTCAAGATCGGGGTCTGTTTCAAGGAGTTGGGTTTGGGGTATATATGGTTGCAGTATGGATTCATCTATGACAATTTGATCTACAAAATCCTCAGACTTTGATCTAAACAAACTTTGTTGAAAAGGCAAATCAAATTCTATATCTTGTAAAGTTTCAAATTTCTCAGGGAGAGAATTATACCTTGACAAAGGAATATTCTCAGGGAGAGAATTGAATCTAGATAGAGGACTATTACTACCTTGAATCTCGGTAAAGCTTTTCTTTCTCACCAATTTCTCAGGGTTATCTACAATTTCAGTAGGGTTGGGATCAGGGTGAGACCTAGTGTGAATTCTTTTGGGAGCTAGGGCTATGAAAAATCATCACACAAAAATTAAAATTAGAATTAATGACACACTAAATATATACAAAATAACAACGTTAGATCATGTATTTCATAATGATATGACAATTTCTTATTGAAATACTAACTTAAAATGAGGGAATAATAATGTTTTGGATTAAAATGTATTATTCCCCAGTATGGTTGCCACTATGTTGTCGTTCTGTATTTCTAAGATCGAGGGAGTAAACACATTGGACAACATCAGAACCAATTTGGAAGCTAGGATCTAGCCCTACCAACTTCAAAGAGGGATCTCTCTGTTTGATTTAGCTTTATTTTATGGATAAATTTTAGGCTAGCTATGATTGTAATTGTTTGTTTGTTTGAAAGGTTTGGTTGATTTGAGAGTTATAATTTCATTGGGATATGGAGTCTATAAACTAAACTGGAGTTTGTTCATCAATTTTTAAAGGAGTTCTCATAGGGAAAGCTAGGTTGCAGTAAATGGATCTTTTCAGTGTTTAAATGGATGGTGGAAAAGTAGAAGTGTAAGGTTTCAGTAGAGAATAAAGAACAATTAAGAATTCTTTACCCTAGCTTTAGTGGAAAACATTAAAATTAACAACAGCCAAAATAGGGTGCTCTTGATAACAAACCCTATTTATCACAGTTTCTGTTGATTAATTCAGATTTAGAAAAACAGAGGAAAGAAATAACAGTGTTTAAACAAATAATACAAGAAACACATCACCATTTAAGACACCACATGAATCCTGTGAAAGGTCCCTGTATTATTAATGCTCTAGTACTTCAAAATTACAATATGGAGTAGAAATTACATTCAGAAATCAACACTAATAATTCAAACAGTGAAGTATTTATAATAAAAATTACAATAATGCTTTACAAAATCGCTGTCAAACTAACAATTTATTATTAGCCTAATTACAAACTAATATCATCTAATCCTGACAAAAGGATAGGCCACGTAGGGTTGAGTAAAATGGTGGCCCTGTTTGGGTGGTTTCTGTTGTTGAGTCATTCAAACAAAATGCCATGTTGAACTGAAACTTGCGTTGGCTGCTGTGCTGGAAAAAAATTTCATTATTAATGAGTTATTCCTTAGTCCAGTAAATCAAGTAACTCTTCCCATCTCTTTTCATCTGGTACTGTTAACTTTTTCACTGTGCAGTAGATTTCATCTACATCTGTATACTTAGCAAAGTTGGTTTCATGGTAAAAATGTGTTTTACCTCATTCTACACATGGAAGTCATTTGACATGGTCTCCAGAAATGCCTTTGTTGTCATGCTCCCATTGATTCCACTGAACTTGATGTTGCTTTTGGCTACCTCTTTCATCTTCTAGATATGGTCCTCCTGAGTGATCAACTTGTCATTAATGACATAGATACTAGGTAGTCCTTTCTGCATTAAGGCTTCAATCTTGTTTGTAAATTTGTTCACCTGTAGCTCCAAGGTTTCACACCTTTCCTCCAACTGGTCCATAATATTTCTCTTAGTCAAGAATTTCTTGACCTCCAGAATAATGGCAGTTTTGTCACTGACTCCCACTTCCTCCAGCTCATATTTGGACTTTGAATTTAAGCACCTGATAATATTGGCAGCTTCAGCTGGCATTTCTCCCAATTTTCCCTTCCTTTCACAATGGTCTCAGTGGCCTTCTCTATTAACTCTTTATACTCAAATATAATTCGAATAGAAGGAAAAATCTCATTCATTGAGTCAGGTATATTCATCCAAATTGTTTCCTTCGCTTGGGCCAAGGTCTGGCCAATAAATGTGTCTCTCTCTACCTGGCACAACTTTTCCAAAAGTTTCTAAGATTTTTCCAATTCAACAACCCAAGTAGCTTCAACTTTGGCCTTATGGACTTCCAAAGCTTTGAGTTGTTCCTGCAAGGTCTCAATTTCCTTTGACTGCAATGACATGTTTTGCAGTTTCTGTGCCACCCGTTTAGCACTAGGAGTCTGAGTAGAAGTAGTAGGGGCAGTAGTTGTTCCTGTTGATGGCAATTGAGAAAGAGGTACAACATCCAAGGGAACAATGGCCATATTCAAACTATATTCCTTCTCATTTATCATATTTTCCAACTCTGCTTCCATCTGCCTAATCTGTATGTTTTCGTCAATAATTAGTTTCATCATGTCTGCTTTCTAAGATTCACCTTCTGCAATGTCCTTGGTCATTGGATCTTCTGTAGCTGGCAGCTTGAGCTGTTTCCTCAATGCTGCAATGTCCAAGTTTTTCTTCTTAATAATTTCTTAAGCAACAATAACATCCTTAGGGTCATACCCTATCTTAATCACCAAGTATTCCAAAGATTTGATCATGTTGTCTTTGGCTAAGGAGAAGACCTTCTCCATTATCAACTATGACTGTGCATTTGCAAAAGAAACATGCAATTTGGATAAAGACATGGCAGTGTTAGTGAGAGTGGAGGATATCATCTCACCATTTTGTTTTTGCATCTCCATTTGATCAATGGGATGTATGTCCTTTGTACTAAACTCAAAGGTGGTGCTCTTGTAGTCAACCAATGATTTGGGTTGTGGAGTTTGGGCCTCAAGAAAGGCCATCTGCATTCTCCCATTTTCATTATCATATACTGACAGAAGTCTACTTTGTGAACTGGAAGTCTGCTTCCATAATTGGTTGTAGGTGTTGTTCTTCAAGATCTCATTCTTGAGCTTTATTTCTCTGTACCTATCAAACATTGTCTTCTTTTTTTCTGTCTAGACAGTGTGTGATTCCAACTTAGTCTCCCTATGACCCTTTGAAGAGGAAGGTTCATAAGGAGATGTAGTACACTTGGTGGTGAATCTGTGATGATGATAACTGCCCGTTCTTCAATTTCTTTGTCTACTTTTGGTTTGCGAGTCACCTTGGGCCTCTTTTTGTAATTGATTCTAAATTCCTTGGCTTCACTCACGGTTGTAGATGATGACCCTTCCTACCTCTGCCTTTTATTGGATTTTTCCAGAGGAACAGGAGTCTGCAAACTAGAAGTGGACACAATCTTCTCTTCAGCTTCCTACAAGGTTTTTTCTGCCCATTCCAACTGATTGGCATATTGTTCTATGTCTGGCATGGAAGTATGGATGTAAGGAGTATTCTTATTGTCCACTCTGAGTTTTGAAATGATGCCACAGGGGTCATAAGACAATGTGAAGCTCAAGCTGAACTTCATTTCCTTTAATATCTTATCTGCCTCCTCACCTGCGATCCTTGTGTTGCATACAAATGGGCCCATCTATGTTTTTATCCTGAATTGTGCCTTCTTCTTTGCTACTACAAATTGGATCTCATTTGAGTTCAAAATTTCCCTAATATATTCTAGTGCAAAGATCCTCAATGGGAGGTACTTGGGGAGCTTGTAGGGGGCCAATTCACATCCATAGACTCTAATCTCTGTGTAATTTTGGTAGAGGTACTATTCTCAGGTCTTTGCTTAGTCTGATAGATGTAGTATTCATTTGATCTCCTCACTAATCTTGGGTTGCACTGTAATGTAGAGAATGTTCATAGCTGGATGAACAAAGTCTTCTATAAATTGTTTGTAGGTGAATTCTTGTTGTTCTTTCATGACCAATGAGGTCCAAAAGATCACTGGTTGTTGTTCCCTTGCATCATCCAACTTATGCAATGCAAAACTGAAATTTTTTGCTTGATAGTAGATGAACATGTAAATTAAAATAGAGGTGTAACTGATAGGTTCTCTGTGGGAAACTTGATGAAGTGCTCATGGATATTGTTAGCCAAGAATTGACTGAAATTGAAAATTGTAGAGGGCTTGCTGTTTGTGGAAAATGTGGAGATGAATCCTAAAATGGGCTCATCTACCCACTGATCAGAATGATAGCGTAGAATGTGAGAAAGGATGGAAATAATATGTTTGTCTTGATCAGGGAAAATGGAAGAAGGATAAGGAGGATTCTTCTTAGGCAATTGGGCATTCTCTGGCAGGAAAATCTCAAAAATCCTAGCTCTAGTGGAAAAATATAGCTTTTGATAAAGCTTGGTGATGGATTCTAAGGAGAAAGGGGCAACATTTTCCACAGAAGGAGCCAACGTCACTTGGTCAATAGATTTGGATGTAATGGTGAATAGAATTTCACATGTAGGGGAAATTATGGCTCTTTGGGTAGGGACATAACAAGCTTGGCATCTTCTATTGAATTGTGGGGCTTGAGATGTCATAGGAAAGATATAGTGGGGGAGGTTTGACTCCCAGAGTCCTATCTCATCAGTTTTATCAATGTGTATATCCTCTAGCCAACAATATAACTCGAGGAAATCACAATCACAGAGTGTTTCAATTATGCAGTAATCCCTGACTGCTAATGGTGTATAATCCAGGTCTATAGAAGGTGGAATTAATAGGTTAATGGCCTAGTCCTGGGTCTTAGTTTTAGGAGGCATGGTTGTAGCAATTTTCTAAATGAAATGAATATAGAAAGGAGGCTTACCGAACTTAGAAAAGATAACAATATGTCAAGCGAAAAAGAAAAGGGAGGTCAACGACTGTCAGGATGTTGGTGGCGATGAAGCTCTAGCGAGGTCGCAACAGGAAATGTTGGGTGTGGAGCCTGATTATCTTCTTTATTCATAGGTATCATCGCATTGGACCCCAGTTCGTAATGTGGTGGCAATGCCACCCATATAATATGCGCTACAAGGGGGGTCCAGGGGGGCCTATCTCCCACTTGGAGACTGATTATAGAAACTCCACCGTTGCTTCATTTGCCTGACAATGACTCCACTTTGGACCTGGCTATTTCTCATCTTCTTCATCATACTTGAAGACCAATTGAAACTAAGCAGAATCTCAATTTCTCCCTGGTTACAACTTTTGTTAACATATCTACAGGATTATGGCTAGTGAGTATCTTTTCCAACTTCAACTGTCCATCTTCCAACACTGACTGTATGAAATGGTACTCTAGTTGTATATGTTTAGTCTTGGAATGAAATGCAGAGTTCGTTGTAAGATGTATGGAACTTTGGTTGTCATTGTATAACCTCCCCAACTCCTTATGCTTACCCAATTCATCTAGAAATCTTTGTAACCAAATCATTTCTTTACTAGCCTCTGTAGCAGCAACATACTCTACTTTCATTGTTGAGAGTGCAACAACACTTTGAAGTTTTGAAACCCAACTGGCCACTGTTCCACCTATAGTAAACACATACCCTATTGTGCTCCTCCTGTTATCTCTATCACCCGCCATATCTGCATCAACATATCCTTGTAGAGAAATGTTTAAACCACCAAAGCATAATGCTTAATTTGTGGTACCTCTCAAATACCTAAGAATCCACTTCACCGCCATCCAATGTTCTTTTCCTGGATTGTTCATGCACCTGCTTACAACTCCCACTCCATGTGCAATATCATGCCTTGTGTAGACCATTGCATACATTAAGCTTCCAACTGCTGATACATATGGAACTTTAGACATATAAGCCATTTCTTCTAGAGTCTTGCGACACACCTCCTTACTTAGTTTGAAATGGCTAGCCAAAGGTATACTAACTGGTTTTGCATCTTTCATATTAAATCTTTTCAACACCTTTTCTATGTACTCACTCTGAGACAATGTTAATTTTTTATTCTTCCTCTCTCTAGTTATTCTCATACCAAGGATTTGTTTTGCAACACCCAAATCCTTCATTGCAAATGAGTTCACCAATTTTCTTTTGAGCACATTTATTTCCTACATGTTAGAACCTGCTACAAGCATGTCATCTACATACAATAACAATATAACATAGATGCCATCATTTTGTCTTTTGAGATAAACACAATGATCAGTGTGACATCTAGTATAACCTTGTTCAGACATAAGTCTGTCAAATTTTAGATACCACTGATTTGGAGCCTGTTTTAAGCCATACAATCTCTTCTTCAACCTGCACACTAGTTTCTCCTTCCCTTTTACCTCATATCCTTGTGGTTGCTACATATATATCTCTTCCTCCAGATCCCCATGGAGAAAGCTTGTCTTTACATCCAGTTACTTAAGATGCAAATCTTGAGCTGCTACTAGACTTAAAATAGTTCCGATTGAAGTCATTTTAACAATAGAAGAAAATATCTCATCAAATTCTATACCCTTTTTTTGTGCAAAACCCTTCTCCACAAGTATAGCTTTATACCTTTCTCTACCTCCATCTTCTTCCTTCAACTTGTAAACCCATTTATTTTGCAATTTTGTTTTACCTGTAGGCAACCTGGCTAAGTCCCAAGTCTGGGTATGTGCTAAGGAGTCCATCTCTTCTTTCATGGCTTGCTCCCACTTCTTCCTAGTTTCTTGATCAAGAGCTCAGGACCAAGTGTCATAAAATGGTAAAAAATGAAAGTGCTCATAACTGGTTTGAACCTGAATGACTGGATAAAGCTCGTCTTCCTGATTCAGGCGCCGTGAACGATTCAGAAAACAGACGCCGTATGAGAAATTTATGCCAAAAAGAAGAATTGCCCAATAACATTGAAATTTTGATTTTTTTCAAAAAATTTAAAATAGAATATTCTGTTTTGGGCAGCGAATGGCAAGCTGCCACGTGGCAGGCATGGAGGTTGCCACGTGGCCCAGATGACATCAGCAAGTATGTTGGGGTGATGTTTAAAACTTTTTGTGGCAGCAGAGAGGTTTGAACCCACGACCTGCCATGTAACAATTCCTCGTCTTACTGTTAGACCATATGGTTGGGACTTGAAAGGTTGACGGAACAGATTGCATTTAAGGTTTGAGGAACCTTAGGGTAGGGCCCGTAGGGGTCCAGCACCCCCATATGACGTGACCATGGCCCGGGACCAAGGCTTATGCCCCCATACCCGCCAGCGTTAAACTGTAACGGTCACCGTGTTATGTTATGGTTACGTGGTCACATTACCACAAAGTGCGGGGTTAACATGCAGTTAAGGGTAGGTCAACAAAATGTACTAGCACGCAATCTCATGCAGAAAAGCCAAGCCATAAATCGTTCACATGGCATTCAATTAAACTGCAGTTAGAGCATGGTTTAGCCGACGGAAAATTTTGCGGAGCGCTAAATTTGGGTGGTTCCGCCATAATTGGCAGGCCTATCTGGTCTCTAACTAAAGTTAGTTGGAGTCTTTCTAGGCCCAACTGGCAGTAGACTTGAATGAGCCATAACTTTGGCTAGGAAAGTCCTTTTTGGATGAATTTTTTTCTAATTGTTGGTCTCTTCGACCTTATGAAGCCATTGGAACAGGTTTCATAGCCATCTGAGGTCGTTTGCGAGTGTTTTTGCTTCGTGGAAGTTCCATGAGCCACTAGGGCCAAATCAGTTTGGGAGCTGCATTGGGAAGTGTGAAGCCATTGAATGTGGAAAGAAGGTCATTCCTAAAGGAGTTCAGTGTTCTAAATCCATTTCTACAGCTCTTTTTTCCTGTTGAGGTATTCTTCTCACTTTTTAGCTTCAAGGAAGCTTTCAAGCCCACTAGGGCCATTTCAGTGATTGAGCTGTGCTGGGCTAGGCTCATCTGTTTGAGGTGAAACAAAAGCCTATTTCTGTTGTAAGGAACCTTCTGAATCTAATGAAGGTGTTTTAAGAAGCATTTGGAGACTTCTAAAGGCCGATATGCTGAAGAGAAGTGTCAGGCAGCCCAGAGCCATCCATGGGAGAAGGCCTAGATTGGGGATGTGGTGCTCATTTTGAGCAAATGAACAATAATTTGTTTATGTCAGATATGTGTTGGAGATAGTAGCAGAGGTTTTAGGGACCTTTGAAGCATTTTGAAGGATTTTGTGCCATTAAGAAGCTCAGGGAAGCTTAGTGCACCTACTGAAGGAATAAAGTCCAAGGGAGCCTAGATCTGCCTGCACAAAGTGGACAACCATGACAGGGATGT
Source organism: Pinus taeda (assembly GCA_000404065.3). NCBI lineage: Eukaryota > Viridiplantae > Streptophyta > Pinopsida > Pinales > Pinaceae > Pinus > Pinus taeda. The sequence goes on along the minus strand of APFE031744183.1, from coordinate 34,868 downwards.
ATATGGTTTTTCTAAACCCATAGGTTTAGTCAGTAACCTTTTGGAGTTGAGTGTGGAACTTGTAAAAGAATTCAAGACATAATCCCAAAGAGCCAAGTCTAGTTGACTAGAGCTCACAGGAGACGTAGCCCACGAGATTGGGGTGAACTCCTTATTAAATTTGCTATTATGTGTGATGTTTATTTGCTGCCTTATATGTCTGATATATATGTCTAATATCAGCTGAAACAAATCAAGTTAAAACACATTAGCAAAAGAATTACTGAATTGAATACCTTGCTAAGCATTTACAAGTAGTTTCAAATTCAGATCATTTCTACCTACACTGCTTCTTCATAACATTCTGGTTCACCAAAATCAGTCAACAATATATAATATAATGAAGTAGAGTATCGTTCAGGAGGTCTACTTATCCTGGTAGATCTTATAACACCACTTTCAGGTGTTTGAGGTGCTTGTTGCTGTTGTGGTTGTTTTATTTTTTCTTGTTTTTGATCATTATGATTTCCAGGCACCTTCACTTTTTCTGTGATCTCATCAAACACTGTGTATTTTATGTTTTCTTTTTCCTATTTCTTTTCCTACAGCTGATCCTTATACAAAACCTTTTCATTGAAAATGACATCCCTGCTTCTAATTATTTTGTGTTTTTCATAATCATAAAAGCAATAACCAAAATCATTAACACCATATCCAATAAAGGTACATTTATTTGATTTTGCCTCAAACTTTGTTCTATTTTCTTTTTTAATGTGGACAAAGGCTTCACAACCAAAAGTCTTTACAAATGAGTAGTTTACCTTTTTCCCTGTCCATGCCTCCTCTGGAATACCACCATCGAAGAAACTTGAAGGCCCTCTATTTATTAGATAAACAATAGTATCTACATCATCTGCCCAAAATTATAAAGACAATCCTGCATGCAATCTCATTCGCCTTGCACACTCCATGATTGTCCTATTCATCCTTTTTGACACACCATTTTTTTGTGGTTTTCCTGGAACTGTATTCTCTCTGTGAATTCCATTCTTCGAATAGTACCTATCAAACTCTTTACTGCAATATTCACCTCCATTATCTGATCTGAGACACTTCAACCTTTTTCATGTCTCATTGTCAACCAAATCTTTCCATTTCTTGAAAGTATCAAATACATCAGATTTATTTTGAATACAATAAATCCAAGTCTTTCTGGTTGCATCATCAATAAAAGTAACATAATAATGAGAGCCACCAAGAGATGATACCTGAGCAGGTCCCCATACATATGTATGCACAAGCTCTATTTTTTCACTCTTCTTTTCTTTCCCAACTCTGAGGAATCTGACTCTCTTCTGTTTTACATAAACACAATTCTCATAAAATTTTAAATCAACACGCTTCAAATCTGGCAACAAATTTCTGGAGTGAAGAATTTGCATCCCCTTGTCACTCATGTGCCCGAGCCTATGATGCCACAATGTCGTATCTTTTGCTATAGAGGTTAAAGCTTTAACAAAATTAGAAATACCATTGCATAAATACAATGTACCAACCTTTTCTCTTTTTGCTATTACTAGGGCTCCTTTAGTGACCTTCCAAGTTTTATCTGTAAAAGTAGTTACACAATCTTCACCTCATGTTGGGTCCCTATAATACTAGTGATTACCCCATTACTATTGTCGTTGTACCCCTTATTAATATTGTTGTGCCCCTATTGTCCCCATATTGTTATTACTGTGCCCCATAGAATCCCTCTATTGTTATTTTTGTGGCTTTATGTTATTATTGTTAGGTCGGCTGGGTTATATTGTGAATCCTTAGACTCCTATATATAGAAAGGAGGTTTTATCATTTGAATCATCCAAGAATTGTTCATTTATGTAATGTAAAGGAGGTTTCCCCCTCGAAGAGGTTGAATTCTAAGGCGTTGATCTATCTTTTCTATCTTTTCTTGAGTTGGTTTCATAACACCTCCCAACTGCCCTATTGAAATTAGATTTTTCTTCAGATTTGGAACATGCCTTACCTCTTTCAATAGCCATTGATTTCCATTCTGTTATTTTATGAAAACTGTACCAATTCCAATGATTTTACAGGGTTTATCATCACTCAATCGAACCTGTCCAAGATCTCCTTGAACATAATAATGAAAATATTTCCTATCAGGTGTGGCATGGAATGAGGCCCCTGAATCTACCACCCAGACATCAAAATTATTTTCTATTGAAAGAATCAAAGCATCTTGCAACAAATCACTTGTCACATTCATTTCATGTTTGTTTTCTTGTTGCGCGTCTCCTTCTTTTCCCTTCCTAGACTTGCAGTCTTTCTTCAGGTGTCCTTTCTTCCCGCATTTCTAGAACACTATCCCCAATCTAGACTTGGATATGCCTTTCCTTAACTTACTGCAATATCCTGGGCTCTTTCCTCTTTCCATTTTTCTTCCCCTAGTATCTGCAGTCAAAGCATTACCTGATGTCTCAACGGAGATTTTCTGTTGCATTTCCTCGCTAAGGATTGCACCGACAACATCATCAAACTTTCAAGTACTAGATCCAAAAATAGAGTTACTAATTGCCATAACTAAACCATTCCAAATTTCTGGCAATGAGCATAGAAATAATAGAGCCCTAACTTCATCATCAAAATTTACCCCTACAAAACTTAACTGACGGGTAACTGTATTAAACTCATTTAAATGATCAATAACAGATCCACCTTCTGACATCTTCATATTAAATAAACGCTTCATAAGAAATACCTTATTTGAGGCCGAGGATTTTTCATATATTTTGGCCAATGCTGACATTAAACCCTTTGTTGTCGTTTACTTTGAAATATTAAAGGCTACTAATGCTGATAGGCACAACCGTATTATTCCAAGTGCTTTTTTGTCGAGAATATCTCATTCTGTGTTTGTCATACTCGTCAGCTTCTTTGTATTTCCACTCTATGGTTGGTACAGATCTTTCTGGTACAAATAATCTTCCATCTGCATCTTCCATAGCTGGTAGTTTTGGCCGTTAAATTTTTCGACCCTAAACCTACCATCTTCCGCCACTGCTCCCACTCAAACTAGGAACCCTTCTCTCCTACGAGTTTATCAGCCAAATAGACCTTCGGCTTTGAAACTAGTTGTTAAAAAATTATATATTACAGAGCAATGGAACACATAAAATATATTGCAGAAATATAAACACAGAAAACACATAAAACAAGAGAGACACAAATATACGTAGCCCAAACTGGGTGAACCACGCATATCTGTGTCTCTCTTGTTTTATGTGATTATATTTTTGCAATATATTTTATGTGTTCCATCGCTCTGTAATATATAATTTGCTAACAGGAAATAATGGATAGCAAAAAGCAATGAGAAGTAAAGATTGAGCATGATGAGCTTGGGATTTATTTAAATACAGAGGCTAAGTCCCATTGGAAATGGCGTGGGGCTATTACTGAACAGTTACCTAGGAGAATTAAATGAGAAACCTGTATTAAGCGGGAAGGCATTTAATTGGAGCAACGGTCAAGACAGGTGGCAGGTAGAGAGGGGTGGAGGAGGAGTGGTGGGGGCGCGGTAGGAATGGATACAGGATATGCGGTTATTAGAGGGGGTGAAGGGTAGTATGCAGTATCGACAAAGGGGGTGCGAAAACACCACAACACGCCATGTAGGGAGTAGGGCCCCGTGGAAGAATCTGCCTTCCGAAACCCCCCCGACGGTAAAGGGAGAATGCGAAGGGCGGGTCGAAAAAGGACAATGATCGTGGATAAAGTGGGGGACCTGATCCCTCACAAGCAACAAAAACATTTGTCCACTTGCACTTCTATGATTTTCTTTACAAACTTAAGATAAAGGGAAAATATAAGGTAATGAAAAACTTTATCCCTGCGCATATAATTATACTTTAAAATTACGATAAGGGATTAATAATAAACATTTTTAAATACATAATGCATAGCTTGCACTTCTGCCCTTTTCCCCTATCCTCAAACTTAGAATAAAATTTATGCATGCTAATATTTAAGCAAACCACCTAATCTACCTACCCTTAGCTAGACTAGCCTTTTTTTATTTTAATTTCTAGGGTGCATTTAGACTAGCGAACACATTTTTTTTTTCTTTTATGCAGAAAGAAAAAACTATCAAACCTATCACTTATTTCTCCTATTGACCCAGATTGAACAGTTGGATCAATGCCATTTTCTACCTAACTAATGATTTACCTAGATTAAACTGTTGGATAAACCTTTATTCTCTATCTAATTTACAGAAATTTAAAGAAGTCTAATCATGATTAAGCAGTATGACTAAACTAAAGCAAGTGATTGTGGCATTTTGAACAATCTGCACACAACTTTAATTTTTAGAAATGAAGCAAAAACTATGTATGAGTAGTAACATTTAGACTTGCAACACTTTCAATATTATTCTCTTTTAATTTTCTTTATTTTTTGTGAGGTTTAATCTTTTCTCTTTTTTTTTTTTTTTTTTCAATATTTTTGTTTTTCTCTTTACTCTTCTTCTTTATACCCTCTTTTCATTTTTTATTCTATTTTTCTTTTTTATTTGGAAATCATTAGCCTATGAAAAGTATTTGCAAAATAATATTCCTGAGATACATCACTCAATTACCTTGAGATCCTATAAATTATAGGACCCTAACAAAGAGCACACCCATGCATCCTAAAGAATTGCACACCAACCACACATGCACCATCTATGCAGATTATGGACATTATACTCATCATTGCCCCAAAATTCCTTGAATTGGGATGTGTTAGGTGTGCTCACTCAATCTAGTACCCCATTACTATCCATAGAGGATGGCTCCAAAAACATTTTTTACATTGTAATGGAAGAAGCTTCTTGCTCCTATCCCTCATCTAGTCCATAAACCTCCTATTATGATTGGAGGCAACCTGAACCAACAACCACCTTTCCACCACCCACTTGTGAATTGTGTGACGTACCAGATAATTTGATCAACCAATGCCCCAAATTAAGGGCATTTAACTGATCTAGTACCCCATGTCACTCAAATCATAAGACCTAGGCACAGGCATCATGCTTGTTAAATTTGTGCAGGAAATCATCATGTTCTACTCTATCCCCATCTTTATCAATTATGTTCTTTGTTAGGATTCATGTGTCCATTCGGTGCTGAGAATTCTGATCATTCACCACAATCATGGAATGAATCAACTAGGTCCATTCTATGTTTTTTTGAGGACAAAACAGTAGATAGCAACAAGGCAAGGCCCTTGTCATTTCATCTCCCATAACCACCATCAATCTAGATCTTATAAAGAATTATCTAAAGCTACCCGACAAAGAATATCACCCCTCACATTCACCCTATGTGATAAACCCAACCATTTGGTGAATGAATGTCGTGAACTGAGTAAGTTCAATTACATCTTTCTCTTAGTGGTCCAAATTCTACACAAGAATTTCTCCAATCAAGAGAAAATCACATGATTTTATTGTCGCATCTGCTCTCAATTCCACCACACAAGGAATTGTTAGTATCTTCCATGTTTTCGTGTAGAAAGAGCAGATCTAAGGAAAACCCACACCAGGAATCCACATCACATCAAAAACAAGGCGCAAAGATGGATACCACCAAAGGATATTCCATCTTGTGACGTTAATGAGGCATCAACATCCTGTACTATAAGCAGTACCCCCTCCCATATTATCTACTTAGTTAGTTTCAAACCAGTATGTAGAATCTGTAGCGATACCTCTCATATTACTGAAGTATGCCCTATGTTACACACAATTTGACAACTTATGATTCAACGTCAACATCCTACCGAGGAAGCTACGTTTTCCCCTTGTATGTCAAAAAGAGTGCAAGAACTCTCTCCCACACAACCTCAACCCACCATAATCGAGATTCTACCACCACCCAATGCTGACAACACACAACATCATATACGATTCATTTCTTCATCCATAAGAACCATGATTCATGTTGTATGCTCATCATTTTTTGGTGTCGAGACCACAAAATCCACCTCAACAGTGGTAACATCACCTATAGTGAAGAACCACCATTGTGCACCTTGTCAACCTCTCTTAGCACTATGGCATCAACCAATGAATCATATTCTTGCTCGTCGACAAGCACAACTAGGTCTAAACCTCAACTTCAAGACCTAGCACAACCCAACTTAACACTAGATAATATTTTTCACTCAGATGAAGATATTCTAGAAGGCATGATGGAACCTGAATATCCTTGGGACGTCATGCACCGTCATTCATTTTTCTACCCAAAAAAACATTTGTTCTCGACAATGCACATACTAATAATTCTTGTGCAATTGAACCAAAAGATTCCCTCCCACCAGGGAAGGTTGATTGGTTTAAAAATTCCATCCTAGCACCTGATACATTTGAGGAAGGGAACATGTCAAACATTTCACTTACCATCAAGGTGAATATTTCAAACAAACTTGGAAATTTTGAAGAGATATCCTTGGGGGAAACATGCGCTCCAGAAGAAATAACCGCATATACATCCCTATTCCAATAATATAGGGATATTTTTGCATGGGATTACTCAGAAATATGAAGTATCAATCCCACCATAGTGGAACATCACATTGACACGTGGCCTGACGCCCATCCCGCCTGACATAAACAATGTCAATTACATCCTTATTAGGCAGCAACAATCAAACAATAAATTGATAAACATAACAAGGTTGGGTTCATCTACCTGATTGCTTACATGTCTTGGGTTTCCAACCCTGTACCCGTCATGAAAAAATAGGGCACCATTCGTGTTTGTATTGATTTTAGGGATCTAACTAAAGCATGTCCTAAATATAATTACCAAATTCCATTCATCAACCAAGTCATCGATGCTTGCACCTATCATGAGGCCTTATCCTTCATGGATGGGTTCTCTGGGTACAACCAAATTTAGAATCGCCATATGGATCAATACAAAACTACATTCACAACCCCTTGGGGTACATTCACATACCAAGTTATGCCTTTCGGTCTTAAAAATATTCACGCCACCTTTAAGTATGCCATGAACTACATCTTCCATGATCTAGCTCATCTAATCCTTGCATATCTGGATGACCTTGATCTGAAATCACTCGTGAATTATCTCAGTTAATTAATGAAGATATTATCGACTTATGTGATGGGGTGTGCCTATGTTATTTTATGCAATGGATCCATAATATTGTGAAATACATAGACACTGAAACAATAAGAGAACACAGTAAGCAAACACATAAACACAACAAAATTAATAAAGAGTTCACCCAATCCCCCTGGGCTACGTCTCCTAGTCCAGCCTTCAGTGGTGGCCTTTCTCTTGTGTCTTAAAAAGCAGAGTTTTACAATAGTGAGCTCAAATTGAGTCTCACTTAACAAATAATGATCAATAGGATTGTACTTGGATTCCCCAAGTCTCTAGAGTACACAGACTCCCCTTACTGAATCTCGACCTCAACTAGTCTCAGTGGTATGAGTCCAATTTGCTACTCAATACCTAACAGGTATACACGGAGGAGTTGCTTGAACCTCTCAAGCCTTCTCTAGAGTTCACAGACTCTCAGAATCTCTCTGTCTCTGTTTACTTGATGTTGCGTTTGCTCTGCAGGTTAGCTCGGCTTCTCTGTTCTCTGCAATTTTTGCTTTCTCCCTTTGCTGTCTTTTACTGCTTTTCCTCCGTGTTTTGCTTCTCTACTTGTTTGTGGCTTAAAGCCAATCTTCTCCCTGACTGTTCATTTATGATTCCCAGCTCTTTGGATCCCCTGCCTCTGTCCGCTGGAATTCCCCTGCTCTGTGTCATCATCACTGTAACGCTTCACAGAGAGGTGGCCACATGTCTCATCACGAACTGAGTGCCAGTCCTCTTTGAACGGTCGTTATTTCCGTTGCTCCAAGATTTTCTGCAAAATAGATTCCCCTACCAACTCATCGGTCATGCCGGATGTCAAATCTTATCCGCCTTAGCCTATTTCCCTGTTGAATCCGATCACCCATCGATTGCTTCTCCGCCATTGATTTGGGGCCTCTAGATCCTACGGTCTCTGTCCATATCGCGCGGGTAAGTAGCATGACCTTTACCCCCGCGATGAGAGCAATTTTCTCTCTCATCCGTTGGACAAGTGTCACCCATTGTATGGAATCGGGCGGGACTCAGTCGAATCTGCTTACCGCTTGAGGGCCTTCCGATATCCTGCCGGTTTTAGTGCAGGGCCTGCCTTCTGAAGAAATCAGTGATTTTTGTATGGTGTTATGCTTTACCTCATGACCAATCGCTCGGGGCTTTCCTTCACAGAGGAGGATGCCCTGCAATACATGATTAGCACTTTAGCGCTAATCACGTAACAAAAACTGCCTCTATTTTTGGATTTGACCTCCAGTTTTGCCAGTTTGCGCCAGCATGTGGTTACCATGGGCCAACGGTTTGTGCCCTTTGACCGAGGATCCTCATTGCTCCATGCTGACCACAAATTTCCATTGTTGAGAGTTTATTTCTGATAAGCTCGATATCCATAGCACTTTGAAACTTTTGTTATGAGTTTTACAGAGTTCAGGAAACTATAAAAGTGTTTGAGGATCCAATTTGGATCACGACCTACCCACTAAAAGAGCTTTTGGACCACGAAAAGTTGGTTTTCAAGCATCGACTAAGTGAGGGTATAGTTGTTTCACTTGTCCAATCTCCATCCATTTTGCACTGCTTGGCTTTGAACCCTTGAGTCCAATCTTGAAGTACTCAACATCTCCCCTGCGCATCGTCCTCACCTTCCTGTCCAGAACTGTGTATTCCTGCAATTCATTGAGATATTCAGGTAATAGATCATCAATAGAAGGCAATTGACTCTGCTCTTTGGGATCTTCAATTAATGAAGGTTCAAATAGTCTCAAGTTGTCTGCATTAACACTGAGTAGATGTGCATGTAAGATGGTAAATCAAGGCGAAAAGCATTCTCACCAATTTTCTCAAGTATCTTGAAAGGTCCATACCTTACTGGCTTTAGCTTTTTACCTTCACCTTGCATTTTGTCCTTGCTTATTTACAACGAGACTTGGTCACCAACTTGGAAACTATGCTCCATCCGATGCTTGTCATGCCTTGCCTTATACTTGGCTTGGCTCTTTTCCAGTTGTTCCTATATTGCCTGGTGAATCTCTTGGATTTGTTCAATGAACTTGGTTTCCTTGTCCACATCATTGTGTCCATCAACTGCTATGTCTTTACCAAAGACAAAATCCAAGGGAGACCTTGGTGTGAAACCAAAACAGGTCTCAAAAGGAGATCTCTGTGTAGTAGAATGTTTTGCTCGGTTGTAAGCATGTTGCACATAACACAAATGTTCATTGCAAAGTTTGAGATGCTTGTTCCAATAGCCTCTGAGCAACTGGATCACTGTCTTGTTGACCACTTCTATCTAGCCATCTGTTTGTGGATGAAAGGTTGTGCTTTTCTTCAGTTTGGTGTCCATCAGTGCCCATAGACTCGACCAAAACTTCCCAACAAATCGAGTGTCTCTATCAGATATAATGGAAGTGGATAATCCAAAATGAACCCATACATGTTGAAAGAACAACTTTGTAGTTTGTTCAATTGTAATATGTTTATTACAAGGTATCAAAATACACATTTTGTTGAACCTATCCACAATAACATATAAATAGTCACGACCTTTCCTAGATTTAGGCAGTCCTCCAACAAAGTCCATGGAAATACTTTCCCAAGGATGAGAAGGAACTAGTAGTGGAGTGTACAAGCCTAGTTTTCTATTGTTGGGCATGCTTTTAGCACACATGGTACACCCTCTTACATATCTAGAAACTGTCTCATTCATTTTTGGCCAATAACAAAATCTTTGCAGCTATGAAATCGTTTTACTTACCCTTAAGTGACCTGATATTAGAGAAGTGTGTGCTTCCTAAATTATCTTTACTCTTTCAGTTTGTGGAATGCATAGCTTCCCACAATGATACAAGAGTTGGTCCTTAATGTGATAATCCAATTCTTCTATTCATTTTCCTTGACTTAAAGTTGCATATACATCTTTAAAATCTATATCTTGAGCATATTTTTCAATGTATCTCTCATGCAATACTGAGTTATGCTTAAGTATAGTAGATGCATTTATAATTGGTCTAGATAACATGTCTGCAACTTTATTGTGTATGCCCTTTTTATATCTGATGACTAAATGAAATTGTTGTAGAAAGCCCATCCATCTATAGTGTCTTGATTGCTGCAACTTAGTTTGGGAGTGTAGATATTGAAGTGGTTGATGATCAGTATGTATAACTGTCTCTTTTCCCATTAAGTAATGTTTCCACTTTTTCAAACTCTGTTCTAATGCATACAATTCTTTATCATATGTGGAATAGTTAACTACTGCAAAATTAAATGTCTCATAATGATAACATATGGGTTTACCATGTTGTATCAACATTGCTCTCGTGGCATAGTCACTGGCATCTGTTTGGATCTCAAATGGTCTTTGAAGATCGGGCAGTGCTAGTACTGGTGTTATACTAATCTTTTCTTTCAAGGTCTCGAAGGCTTTCTACTGTTTTCCTCCCCACTAAAACACCTTTTTCAATCCTGTTAAAGCATGTAACGGAGCTGCAATTAAGGAAAAGTTAGAAATGAACTTTCTCCAATATTGTGCTGCTCCTAAGAAGCTTTTAACTTCTGTAACATATTTGGGTTTAGGCCAGTTTACAATGACTGCCACCTTAGAGGGATCTATCTTCAATTCACCACCCCCTACTATATTTCCCAAATAATTCAAAGATGTTTTTCAAAATTCATATTTTGATAGTTTAACATAAAGTTTTTCTCTTTTCAAAACATCTAGTTTCTGCTTAACATGCTTTAAATGTTCTTCCCACGTTTTGCTAAATGTAAGAATGTCATCCAAATATACAATAATAAAATCATCAAGAAAAGGTCTGAGTACATCATTCATTATTCTCATGAAAGTAGCAGGAGCATTAGTTAATCCAAAAGGCATAACTAACCACTCATACAATCCCTGCTTTGTTTTGAAAGCAGTCTTCCATGCATCTTGTTCTGCAACTCTGACCTGATGATATCCACTATGCAAGTGTAACTTGGAAAAATAAACAGCTTCCTTTAACTGATCTAATAGATCATCTATGCGAGGAAGGGGATAACGATTTTTTATTGTTATCTTATTTAATGCTCAGTAATCAATGCACATTCTCCACGAGCCATCTTTCTTTCTCACCAAAATGATTGGAGACCCACATGATGATGTGCTAGGTCTGATGAACCCCTTCTCAAGCAACTCTTGCACCTGCTTCTTGATTTCTGCATTCTCTAAAGTGGACAACCTATACATTCTGATGTTAGGCAATGGAGCATCTTGCTGCAAATTAATATCATGCACTATTTCCTTTTTGGGTGGAAAACCTTTAGGTTCTTGAAACAAGATATCATATTCTGAAACAACGTTTTTCTAAATTAGCTGGTTGTTTAGCATCACAGCCCTCAAATACATTGGTTTTATCAGGTTTCTTTTCCTTTACAACCATTAGTAAAAAATGTTTGCATGAATGTACAATTCGTTTCATCTGCCCTGAGTTTATGAGAGTATAATTATTCTTGAGCTTATGAGCTCTTACAAAATATTTGATTCCATCTTTAACGAGTAGATACTTGTTCTCAGCTCTATAGAAAATAGCTTTTCTACATACAAGTAAGGACTTCCTAAAACAATTCCACATATATCCATAGGAACTATATCTAACTCAACCTCATCTACAAATGCTGACCCAAAAGAAAACTTAAGTTTACACTGTCTAGTCACTTGTGGTCGTGCTTTATCACTTAACCAACCTAATGGGTATGGTATCTTATGAGGTGTAGTCAGTAATCCCAACTTCTTTACAATTGCTTCAGAAATTAAATTTACTTGTGAGCCACTATCAAACAAAGTATCAATCTTTTGATGCTTGGAAAAACCGAATATGGAAAAGCTCATGTCTTTTTCTCTCATTTTCTTCATCATTAATAGATTGTGCAGAATTACTAGTAGATGCTTCAGAATTTTTACCTTTTATACCTGTGGTTGTAATGGTTGTTTCATCTCCTGAGTCTGACACCAAATCTTTCTGAATAGTTGCAACAGTCTTCTTCTTCTTGCCCTCGAACTTCTTAGGTCTCAGCTCCAGATGCAAAATCCAACAGTGCTCATCATCATGCCCATCCTTCTTACAGTGAGTGCATGAAGACTTGCTTTCCTGTGCAATGTTGGCCTTCCTCTCTTTCCATTTCTGTTTTCTTTTCTCCTTATTCTTGCTTGCAATGGGCTTAGATGATCCTCCAACTTTTGGGTGCCCATTCTTTCCTCTAGATTCTAGATGTGTAGCTTGAACATATACCTCATCTATACTAGTGGGATTGAACATGAGGATAGTGTGCCTCATGTAGTTGTGTAGACCACCTATGTACTTCAACAGAGTCTCAGGTGAGTCTAATGAAATTCCTAGAATCAAAGCTCTTTTCCTGAATTCTTGGGTGTAATCTTGTACACTTTTCCCTTTCAATTGGCGAAGAATTTGCCAGCTCATCATGGCTTGCTGCATGTAAGCTAGTGGATAAAATTGCTTTTTTATTGCTGAAACAAATTCACTCCAGACAGAAAGAATCTTACCATGTTTCTTCATGTTAGCTTGGGTCCTACCTTCCCACCATACCAAGGCAGTGCCTCCGAGGCGTAGGCTGGCCAACTAAATCTTACTCTTATCTGAGTCGATACTCTGCACTCTACAATAAACATCAATTTGTCCGATCCAATTATCCATCTTCTCTACATTCAACTCTCCATCATATATTGGTAAATCCAATTTAACATCTAATTTAATCAAAGATGTCTTCTTTTTATGTTCAGGGCTATTAGGAGGTGTGAGAATGTTTTCTTCTTTCCCTTTTCCTTTTGAGTGGTCATGGAGGAGAGATTCTTCTTCTCCTTTTTCTTGTTTGGAGCCTGATGAATCTTCATCTTTATGTTTCCTAAAGTCCCTTTACATTTCCTCTACCATGGACCTCATGGCTAGGAAACTATCTATAAATTGGGGATCTAGTCCCAAGGGACTTTCGTCTAACATTTTCTTCTGAGGATAGACTTTTCAAATTTCCGGGTTAGTTTCGACCAACTTTCCTTTTCCTAATTTAAGCTTTGATCTATTTAGCATTCAACAACAAAATCCAGCACAAGCTTGTCTAACCTTAACAACCTAATAGCTCTGATACCACTTGATCTGAAATCACTCATGAATGATCTCAGTTAATTAATAAAGGTATTACAAACTTATGTGATGGGGTGTGCCTGAGTTATTTTATGCAATGGATTGATAAGATTTCGAAATACACAGACACTGAAGCAGTAAGAGAACAGAGTAAGCAAACACATAAACACAACAAAATTAATAAGGAGTTCACCCAATCCTCCTGGGCTACATCTCCTGGTCCAACCTTCAGTGGTGGCCTTTCTATTGTGTCTTAAAAAGTAGAGTTTTACAATAGTGAGCTCAAATTGAGTCTCACTTAATAGATAATGATCAGAAGGTTGTACTTGGATTTCCCAAGTCTCTAGAGTACACATACTCCCCTTACTGAATCTCAACCTCAACTGGTCTCAGTGGTATGAGTCCAATTTGGTACTCAATACCTGACAGGCATACACAGAGGAGTTGCTTGAACCTCTCAAGCCTTCTCTGGAGTTCACAGACTCTCGGACTCTCTTTATCTATGTCTATTGGATGTTGCATTTGATCTACAGGTCAGCTCAACTTCTCTGTTCTCTGCAATTTTTCTTTCTCTCTTTGCTCTCTTTTACTGCTTTTCCTCCATGTTTTGTTTCTCTGCCTGTTTGTGGCTTAAAGCCAATCTACTCCCTGACTATTCATTTCTTCTTCCCGGCTCTCTGGATCTCCTACCTTTGTCCACTGGAATTCCCCTACTCTGCGTCATCATCACTGTAATGCTTCATAGAGAGGTGGCCACCTACCTCCCCACGAACTGAGTTTCAGTCCTCTTTGAACGGTCATTATTTCCGTTGCACCAAGATTGCCCGTAAAACAGATTCCCCTGCCAACTCATTAGTCATGCCGGATCTCAAATCTTATCTGCCTTAGCCTATTTCCCTGACGAATCGAGTCACCCATCAGAATGCTTCTCCGCAATTGATCTGGGGCCTCCAGATCCTACAGTCTCCATCCATATCACGCGGGTAAGTAGCATGACCTTTACCCACGCGATGAGAGCGGTTTTCTCTCCCATCCGCTGGACACGTGTCACCCATTGTATGGAATCATGTGGGACTCGATTGAACCCGCTTATCACTTGAGGGCCTTCTGATATACTGCCGGTTTTAGCACAGGGCCTACCTTCTGACGGAATCGGCAATTTCTGAATGGTTTTATGCTTTACCTCGTGACCGAGCGCTTGGGGCTTTCCTTCACTGAGGGGGACGCCCTGCGATACACGATTAGCGCTTTAGTGCTAATCACGTACCAAAAACTACCTCTGTTTTTGCATTTGACCTCCCGTTTTTCCAGTTTGCGCTAGCACGTGGTTACCATGGGCCAACAGTCTGTGCGCTTTGACCAAGGGTCCTCGTCATTCCGTGCTGACCACAAATTTCCATTGTTCAGAGGTTACTTATGATAAGCTAGATATCCATAGCACTTTGAAACTTTTGTTATGAGTTTTACAGAGTTCAGGAAACTATAAAAGTGTTTGAGGATCCAATTCGGATCATTGTAGGTTTTAACCCCATACAGAAATTACCTGCATACGAATTCTAAAACATAGAAAAAATAAACAATGCAAGAGCATAACACATAAAACACATATACACAGATATATTCCCGCTAGATCACAAAACCGAGTGTTGAGCCTCAAACCTGCACCTTCCTATACACCCTCTCAGCCTTCTTTTTCCACTTACTTCATCCACCCAGTTGTTAAATCATTGCATTATAGTCTAAAAAGAACTTTTTATATGGTTTTCTGACTATGCTTATGACTGTTGTTTGGTTTAGTTTTTTTGTTCATGCAGCTGCGGAAACTTGTCAGTTTTCGCAGCCAGCACAGGTTTCCGCAGCCAACACAGGATTCCGCAACTATTTTGTTAAAAGTTGTGCTACATGTGTCCTATGAAGAAACGAGCTACATGGGCAAGATCCAGGTGACGGATACATGGAACATGTCCCTTCAAATCAGCCAAATCATCCATGGAAGGTAACGGTTAATAAAGGTCAAAGACAAAGCCAACCAAGGAGTTCAGCGGTGGCACGTCTCTGTTTTGAGCACGTGAACGTTACGTGGCACAGTCCTTAGCTCACGAAGACACCGGCACACCTGGAGATCATTCCCGTAACCTGAATCCAACAGCTACCACTCCGGAGATTTAATAGACATGATGACAGTTACGCTAGATCTCGGCTGAAGGGATCTACGTGTCTTTGGCAACACAGTCAATAGCGTAGGACTTAGTTAGTTAGTTTTAGCATTTTGCCATTATAAATAACGCGTCGATGAACGTTGTAAAAGAGTTTTTTGGGATATGTGAATTCTGAACTGATGTGTTATCACCCCACTGTTTATATATGTTGTTGTTTTAATATATGAGAAGACTTTTCTGAGTTTATTCGTGTGACTACCCATTGACTGGCTGAAGTGGAAAAGGGCCCCTGCGCGCTGAAGCCTTGTAAAGTTTCCATTTGGTTTTATTATGTTTTTGTTTTTATAATCATTAGCTTGTACATAACACACTGTTTGATGTTTCTTAACTCACTGCTGTTTATATTTTCACCTCTGTTTTCTTATAGCCGTCAACTAATAAGTGCTTTTCTGCAGGTTTTCTTAGGCAGCCCGGGCAAATTTTCATCTTTTTGATAACTATTGACATATGAAATCATTTGTCCTTCTTGCTAACTTTCATGTTCTATAGTTTAATTTCAACACTGTCTTTTCCAAGTTGTGATTTGCTTATTTATTTTTCTGTTATTTAGATATCATATTGCTCACCAGTTTATGGTTTCTTTCTATAGTCAAGTGACTCTATTAGCAAGAAATCAGAATATTACTAACTGTAGTGTGATTTAGTTATCATATTGCTTAAACTCATTCATGATTTCTTCCCACAAGGTAGATTGAGCTGAAGGGTAAAGGACCAGAAGAGTTCAAGTAGTGTGACTAGTTTCTTTTATGCAATTTAATTTCTTGCCATTTAGATATAATATTGCTTGACTTGTTCATGATTTCTTCCCACAAGATAGATTGAGCTGAAGGGTAAAAGATCTGAAGAGTTTAAGTAGTGTGGATTATTTGCTTTGCTTTTAGTTTGAGTTGCTTTTAGTTTTTACTTTCTTTTCATTCAGCAGCAAGGATATTGGACCATTGTCATTAGTTCACTGTTTGATGCATTTACTTCCTCTTAAGAATTGATTTCAGTTTAGTTGTTTTAAAGATTTCTTTTTGAGAACTTTCAAGTTTGAGAAAATCACTGTAGAAACCATCACCATCTATACTCCATACTTCACTTTCAT
>APFE031744178.1:0-13442 GCA_000404065.3 Pinus taeda | reverse complement strand
TTATGCCATCATCAATAATTTCTCCTACACTCACCACATACTCATACACAGCTCACTATCATCACATCTAAGAATCTAGTGTTGTGCCCCTCCTACACAGGACCATAAACACACCCAAATCAAATAAAGGCGTCCCCATACCCTGCTCATTGTAAGGTCCTCCAAGAGAAGTTGCTCTAATAACTCACCTAGATTCTCCATACCTAGGTCAATGAGGATAGCAAAAAACTTGTGAATCATCAAATCACTCATGAAACCCTCTCAAGGTGTCTCAATTCTTGCAACATCAACTCAAGGTGCTCTACCGAGTTTGATTCATATCCATCTCCTACCCTTGTTCAAAACGCTCCACTCTTGCGGCCCGGATATGAAAAAAATTGAAGCCTTCATGACTCAACTAAACCACTCCCCAAGTTTCTTACACCAATGTCTCACCACAGATGAAAGGACTTGTAATCCATTTGAATCAAGGATGCACTTGATCCATCTAGGTCATTTGATCCAAGCACATCAACAAGTTAGATATCCTTTAAGACTATACTCGACCATGTGAAGGCTCTCCTAGTCACTACCACAAATCGATCAATTTGTCATCTCACGCATCATCATCCCATTTCTATTGGTATTGAAGCTAAATGAAGACCCTCAATTATATTGAATGCTCTAAAAGAGAAATAAAAAAATATAACAAGCTCTCTCTACGATCTTTGTTTCTTAGGATAAAGTTATAATATTAATTGAATTGCTCCTAGCCAAAAACAAAAGACTAGAAAATGCTAGAAAAGGCTTGCATCAAGATTACTTAAAGTACTACTTACGGAGTATCAAAGATTCGACCTTAAATTCAAATTCAAAGCTAAACATAACAAATTTGCAGAAATGTCGATAAATGACGTGGATGTGAAAAGAATTTCTTGAAAAGCATCTCAATTTTTTTGGTGAAAAAAATTAAACTTATGTGCATTGGGATTTCAAGAAAAGCATCCACCTGTTTTTTGAAAACCCAATTTCTTTGCACGGAAATTTCAAGAAAGCATCTCACTTTTTCTATTATAGAAGTTTTTATGTACGTTGGGTTAAACTGTGATCCGGTAACTGATACACGTCGAATCTTTATTCACGATAACTTCAAAAAAAACCGTGTTACGCGTTTTTGTTATAGACGTTGTGGTAAAGCGTAATCCACTCCACCTTTAACGGATACAACTTTTTTGAGATAAAGGATCCATGGGCTGGAACCTTTATGTTGTTTTGAAATAGATAACGTTATTGTGCGGTGCACAAGTTCAAGCCAATAGTTCGAAGTTTTTTGGTTCAAGCCAAACCTAACCGTTAATTCCTTTGCAATGCCTCCTTCCCCGTTGTTTTTATCAACGGCGGAAGTACAGCCCTTGAGGAAACTGAGATGTCAATTTAGTCGTGCTTATATGCAGACACTAGTGACGGAGATCGACCGGCCGCACGACCAGAAAATCAAAATTAGGTTATGATATTGATACTACTGTTTCCAGAAGCAAAAGGCTTTATTTCTGAGATACAATTCTTCGAGGGTTGATCTGTATGCGAGAACGAAAGATCTTTGAATTTCGAGCAGCTGTGGTGATTCGTATGAGATACAGGCGTATCATATGACAATCAAAGCACAGTGTTATGATTTATGGTTAACTATTCATATAATGCTTTGTTGAGAGTTCCGGCCAATTTCCACTCAAAAATTGAACCAAGATCACCACCAGGGTTGGTACTTTGAATGGAAAATTCGTCATCAACGGCCACCGTGTGGCACTCAAATAAACCAAGATTTTCTCATTTTGCATGTGCCTGTGAAATTTCAGCAACCCAATTCGGGTACATTACTGCACGATTCCGATCATGCAGCTAAGTGTGCCCCATTGGAAATTAAAAAAAAATCTATATCAAGAAAAGGTGCGTTCTCTGGTTATTTTCTGTACTGATTCAAATAATTATTTACCTCGCAGTTAAGCATATTTGTGTCATGTAATGATTTCCTTTCTGCCATTGTAAACCATGATGGTTTGTCTTCCATGGCAGAGATGGCTTCGAATTGGTCGAACTCACCATGCGCTACTGTCATAACCTACATCATACCAGTAAAAATACTAATGTTACCACATAATAAAAAAAAAATTGATTTATCGACTTGAGGGTATATACCAATGTTTTAACTATGGAGGAGATGCCAATATATACTACGGTGATTGGCATCCGACGACATAATACCGCATTCATTATTTACCAACCAAAGTTTTATAAAAATCAATCCATTTGAATTGGCAGTACACGGCGGATTGGATTTTTAAACAGTCATGGCCTGATCTGAGGACAAGTGTCCTGCCTGGACGCTACCGATTCAATGAGCGTGGTTGCAGATCGCAAGGAGGCAGCGACTTGAATGCGGGGACAGTTGTTCGGCTCTTTGGGATGAGAACAGTGATCGACGGCGGAGATTCAATCCCGCCATTGCCCGAGGTCACCTTGGCTATCTCGCCTTACAAACCCCGCATTAGGGTTTCTGAGGTTCATTCTTCGGAGGAGTTGATCCGGGAAACTTTGCTGCGCGCGCCTTCACCTGTCTTGCCGGCCGCTCAGGTGATCCTACTTGCATTCTGGATTATTATGCATACTGTCGCATTGCTCATATCATTTATCTTCCTGAAGGTTTACTCCTTATTCGATTTTACTTTTCCTGATTGAGTATTTTTCTTGTAAATCCTTGATATAGGATGCGGTCTGAAACCCATTAATCGTGCGAAATGGTTGACAGGTTCATGACTCGGTTCCACTTTGAAGTTCTACAGCTGGGCACCAATGGCGACTTCTGCCAGGTAAGAGCTACGCCCATAGGTTAATCTTAATGTTTAAAACAATGGGTATCGGTTTAATATTCCCTTTCTCTCTGTCAGGTGGTTTTCGTATTCTGCAAGGGTATGAGTCTATTTGTAAAGTTCTGGCCATGATGCCATCTACAGATGATACTGTGACTCCTCACCATTTTACTCATTCCAGGGTTATTGTTTCTTTTCTTTTTGTTTAACAACTTCCCGATAAGGGGGGTTTCGATCTTGTTTCCGCCTGACTGTAATTCGGCGACCCGAGAGTGGGTTCTTCCTATTCACAAACTGGTTAATAGATAGGATACTGTATGGGTCTCAGACCTCCAGTAGTTTTTAAGACTGATTACCTACTTTCGGCCTTTCAGAATTGTAAAGACGGTTTCAGGGATTCGGCATGTCCGAATAGTTTTACTTATTAAGAATGATTTTACTTCTGTATTTGGTATATTCAAATATTTTCGTTTGTCTTGCAAAATGCATCTTGAATTGGTATATGAAGTTGACCAATTTTTAGTTTCTTTTCTTAAAGATTATGCTTATGGTTATTGGAGCCTTTTACCTCTCGGCTTAAGGCTATTTAGCTTCATACTGTTTATCTTTACAGAGGTTCCGCCAAGTTTATATGCGTTATTCTTGTACAGACATTTCCGCCATATATAAATGCTTAACTCTATACTTTCCCATTTTAATCGAGCGTCTTGGATTATTGCTTATTTTTGTACCCTGGGCGGCATTATGCCTCTGGTTCGATACCAGAGATCCTGGTCTTACAGGGGTAGGGTTTTCTTTTTTGTTCTTACTGTAACTATTGAATTTCGGTTTCATACCGCGGGTTTCTCGATATTGGATTAACCCCAGAAGCATTCGAGGGGAATCATATTCCTCTGAGTTGAAACCAAGATGCGACCCTGCATCTATAGAACAGCGAGCTCTTCCATTGTACAGCAGTTGTGGACCCGAACTCCGGGTGCATGTGCAAATGGGTAATATCATTGTCTAAAGAATGTTTTGTTTTGTTTAAATGTATCACTGTTCTGTACAGTCGAGGGTTACATTTATATTTACAGTTCCTATAATATGAGATGTGTATAAAGGCAGATTAGCACCTGATATTGGAAATGTTTGATATTCAGTTCCATTATTTGCTTACAGCTTCTTTAAGATGTTATTAATGGTTACCGCTCTTCTTCGAGGGTATGTGATTGCTCTGCCTTTCGTTTTATAAATTTGTACAGTTACAGATTCTTTTGCCAGTGAATAAATATCACAGAAATAATTTATTATGGCATTAATGTATCGCAGATCCCTTCAAGTATTGTTCTACACGAATTTAACTTTTACCTGAATTATTCAACTGTTACTCACGTACTTTCTTTCAATAAACAAAGAGTACTAATTATGCAAGAGACTAATATAGACAGCGCTCATGCTGTTAATTAAATGCTATGAGAAATTTAATGTCTAACCACTGTTAACTAGTATTGGAAAAATGTCAGGAATCACTAATTACATAGTGGTGGCAGTACATACCTGTACTGTCACTGTGACTTCCAGACCTTCTTCTACCTGAAGATGATTGTCTCTTGTTGCTTGTTTTCCACCCAACCTTGAGACTGGTCCATACAGACTAGTCTCCCCCCAAGCTCTCTGCTAGGCCTCTGCCTCAGCAATACTTCCCGCACTTTCTGTGCTGGTGCTATCTGGTCTTCACCAGACTTAGCACTCCATTCTTTTTTATGTTATCCTTTTTTTTTTTTCTTTCTTTCTTTTCCCCTGCCTGTTCCTCTAACAGCCCCCGGGGTCTTTTCCTCCATCTACCTATGGGGAAAAATGGGGAAACAGTTAGGGTTTTCACCCTCATAACTGTTTCTTGATAGATGTATACATATGTGTATCCAGTTAAAAGAAAATCAATTTAACTGTCCAGAAAAAAAAATGAAATAACTTTTTAATCCAAGTTATTATAGACAATTTACTCACTTCCGATTTCAAAAATATTTTCACTATATATATATTTATATATAAAAGATAATAGTCTTTGTTTCACCTTTTCCTCAAAATGGTAAAACAATTAATTTATTCACTTAGTTATCCAGGTCATTACATCTCCTCCCCCTGAGATTGGACACCGTCCCGGTGGCCTTCAACCTTGAACAAAGCTGGATATGTCCTTTTCATTAATTCTTCATCCTCCCAAGTGGCCTCCTCAGGCCCGTAGTGTCGCCACTGGACCTTAACTTGGGAAATGACTCGTTTCCGCAGCTGCACTTCTCTCCGGTCGAGGATATTCAGAGGTTCGACCAGAACCTCTCCTTCCGGTTCGACCTACATTACACAATCCTAGAGTTAGTTTTTCCTTTCAATAACATTCTATCAGTCTATTGCAGCAACAATTACTACCTGAATGTCCCGCCATTGAATCACATGCTTGGGATCATAAACATATTTCTTGAGCACTGAGACATGGAATACGTTGTGGACTCGGATGTGGCTTGGCAAAGCAAGTTTATACGCTACTGGACCAATCCTAGCCAGGATCTGGAAAGGTCCACAAAATCGGGGTGCCAATTTGGCACATCCACCCCATTGTAAGGTACTCCTTTTTGTTTGAATTCTGATGTATACGTGTTCACCGACCTGGTATTCCTTAAATCTTCTTTTCCGATCAGCAAAATTTTTCTGTCTGTCTTGAGCAGCCTTCAAATTTCCACGCACCCTTTTCACCATTTCTTCCATCTCTTTGAGCATCTCAGGTCTCAAACGGAGCTTATCCTCGAGTCCTCCCCAACTAGAAGGTGTGCGGCATTTGCGACCGTACATTACCTCAAAGGGGCTCATCTGGGTGGAGGTGTGATATCCATTATTATATGCAAATTCTACTAAATGTAGATATTCTTCCCATAATGTGGGTTGCTGCATCACATAAGCCCGCAACATATCTTCTACCACCTGATTTACCCACTCAGTTTGCCCATCGGTCTGAGGGTGATAGGCTGTACTAAAATTCAGTTGAGTTCCTAAATCAGCGAATAATGTCCTCCAAAAGACTGATGTGAATTTCACATCACGATCAGAAATTATTGTCTTTGGAAGCCCATGAAGTTTAAACACGTTCTTCATAAAAACATGAGCAATTTGTGTGGCTTTAAATGTGGACTGTACTGGTATGAAGTGTGCAGCTTTACTCAGCTTATCCACTACTACCATAATAGAATCGTTGTTCCTTTTTGTCTTAGGTAATCCCGTAATAAAGTCCATGGAGATGATTTCCCATTTCCATTCTGGAACCGGTAGGGGTTGCAGTAATCCTGCTGGGTGCTGGTGTTCTGCTTTAATCTGCTGGCACTCCAAGCATCGAGCTAAATACTCAACAATATTCTTCTTCATTCCTGGCCAGAAATACTCCTTCCGGATGGCAGTAACCATTTTCTGATATCCCGGATGGCCCGCATAATGGCTGGCATGAAACTCGTCCATGATGAGATTTTTAACTCCTTCCTGATTTGGTATATATAATCTTTGTTTGAAATATATCATTCCCGATTCATCTAACTCATAATCTGATGAGCTTGTCAATTCAGCAGGCTGTTGTAACTGTAGTTTTAATTGCTGGTAATTGACATCTTGCTTTGAAGCTTCTTTGACCATTTCCAAAATGGGGCTCTTCCAATTACTAACAGAAACCTCATACAAATGTTGCACCTTCCGGCTTAAGGCATCTGCTACCTGGTTCTCCTTTCCTTGCAAATGTTTGATTTCAAAATCAAAACCGCTCAGAAAATCGACCCATCGTGCTTGTCGAGCGTTTAAAGTGGGCTGACTGAAATAGTTGGTCAGGCTGTGATGATCAGTGAGCAGTAAAAACTTCCTGCCCACAAGGTAGTGTCTCCACATTTTTAAGGCATGGATGACAGCGGTCAGCTCCAAATCATAAGCAGAATATTTCTGCTCATGTTCTTTTAATTTCCGAGACTCGTAGGCGACTACTTTGCCTTCCTGCATTAAAACTCCACCTACTCCTTCTTTGCTTGCGTCCGTACATACCACATAATCCTTATCAGGATCAGCTATTCTCAAAATAGGGGCCGTGGTAAGCAAATGCTTCAATTGTTCGAAACTTTGCTGGCACTTTGGGGTCCAATGGAATGTTTTTCCCTTTTTATGTAATGAGGTGATGGGAAATGCAACCTTAGAGAATCCTTCTACAAACCTTCTATAATAACCAGCCAAACCCATAAAAGATCGAATATCAGCCACATCCTTTGGTACAGGACAATCCATTATGGCTTTTATCTTTTCTGGATCTACCGCAATTCCCTCCTTGGTAATCACATGACCCAAATATTGAATTTCTTCCTTGAAGAAATCACATTTACTAAATTTTGCATATAGTTGATGTTCTCGGAGAGTCTGCAGTACTTTCCTCAAATGTTCCTGGTGTTCTTCCATGGTGCGAGAATACACTAATATGTCATCAATGAATATTAGCACAAATCTGTCTAGATATTGATGAAAAATACTGTTCATTAGACACATGAACGTTGCGGGAGCATTGGTAAGTCCAAATGGCAGAACCACGAATTCATAGTGACCATATCTGGTTCTGAAGGCTGTTTTAGCGATATCCTCGTCCTTAATTCGGATTTGATGATAACCAGATCGCCAATCAATTTTAGAGAACACCGTTGCACCCTTCACTTGATCGAATAGCTCGTCGATCCGGGGTAAAGGATATTTATTCTTAATGGTTAACTTATTTAACTGACGATAGTCAATGCACATTCGGAAGGTTCCATCTTTCTTCTTAACAAACAGCACTGGGGCTCCCCACGGGGACACACTTGGACGTATATAATTTTTGTCCAAAAGTTCTTGCAACTGCATTTTTAATTTGGTCAATTCGGGTACACTCATTCTATATGGTGCTCGGGAGACCGGTGCTGCCCCTGGAACCAACTCAATGGTGAAATCTATGTTCCTTTTTGGGGGCAGCCCAGGAATTTCTTCTGGAAACACATCTGTGAATTCTTGAATTACAGGAATATTATTCAAGATGGCTGCTTTATCTTTGGAATCCGCATAACCCACCTGGATTGCATAGATCTGGCATCCTTTCCGCACACATTTTACCAGTTGATTTGCTGTTATAGGCCGTACTTGTACGGGTCGTTTAATTCCCTGTATTTCTTTTTTATTTCCCAGGGGGTCTTTAAAGTAGATCACCTTAGTCTTACAGTCCACTAATGACCAGTGCTTTTCCAGCCAGTCCATGCCAATGAGAATATCATAGGAGCCAAGAGGAAGTATATTTAGATCTGCAATTACTGGTTGTCCAGCTATGGTAAAGGAACAGTCCTTTATTTTAGATACCACTCGCCTTTTGGCCCCCGTGGCCAATTGCACCAGCCAGGGACTTTTAAACTTAGTGGGCTGTAAATCACAGCGTTCTACTACCTTTGGACTTACATAACTCAATGTAGCCCCAGGGTCAATTAAAATAGATACAGTAAGGTTTGAGATATTACCTTCAAACTCGACCATGGTTGGTTGATACTCCGCCTGACGGTCTTCCAATGCTGCATTAATCCTTGGCAAGCTGCGTCCCACATCACCAACTGTTGAGGCTTCATGGATCTGGGACAGCTGTTCCGCTCCTTTCCGCTGCGGACAGTTTTTAATGTAATGGGGTCCCCCACAACCCCAACACTGCACTGGGGGTCTGGTGGCTCCCTCATTGTCTAATCGTGCTTGCTGTCCGCTGCCTTTGGATTCACTGTTTGGCCTAAGTTTGGAGGCAGTTATTTCTGAAATTCTGCTACTCAGTCCTTTGTTATTCCATCTACTCCCACTGCTGCGATTTCCTTTACTACTCCCCATTGACTTTAAGCCCTTCCTTTCATTCCATTTCTTGCCGGCTGCCTCTCCTTTTTGTTTGCCTTGTTGGTAACAAATTCTGGCCTTTCGAATAACTTCATCCATTGATTTGGGATTGTCAAATTCAATCCTTTCTCGCATGTAAGGTGGTAAGCTGCTTACAAATCTCTGTACCTTTGCCTTTTCTTCTCTTATATAGGGGACGTAACGGAGCAGAGAAGTGAAACGGGTGATGAACTCATCCATAGTCTGCTGCCCCAAACGTAGATCATGGAACTCCCTTGCCTTCTCATCATAAAACCGTTCTGTTAGATATCTCTCCTTAAAGTACCTTTGGAAATTGTCCCAGGTGATGGTCTGTTCAGTGACCCCTTTGACTATCTTCACTTCCTCCCACCATAAGGTTGCCTTCCCCTGCAGCTGAAAAATAGCCAATCTGGCTTTAAGATTGTGATTATATTCATAGAGTTGAAAGTATTTGTTCATATTAATCAGCCATGCCTCAGCGGCTTCCTCCTGTTCTCCATCAAAATGCGGGGGTTTGATTTTCCGAAATTCCCCTTGCAATTCCACCCTTTGTTTCTTCGAAGATTGCTGCTCATTCATATTGTCTGAACGCTCTTCCTGCTCCTCTAAACCTTCAGAGGGCACAGGGTGATTTTGTTCCTCCGACAATCTCTGCTGCTCCATACTAGGATGAACTGGTACTTGATTCTATCGATCAGATAGACTTTTCAGTATCTTTTCCTGTTCCATTGTCAGTCTGGCATTGTCTTCTCGCAACCTTGCCATTTCATTTTTAAGTTCCTGTACGGTTTCTAGAATGGCTTGGTTTGTAGTTTTGGTCTCCTCCCCAAGATGAACCCATAGTTCCGGATTATGTTCAAATCCAGGTACTCCTGGCCCTGCTCTAGGTTGATGAGTTGTACTGTCAACTCTCCTCATCCTGTAAATCCTGGAATTTTTTTTTTAATCCTATACTATCAACATGAAAATACTAATAAGAGAAACAACAAAATAAAATAATAATAATTATATCTTGCCCAGAGGCCTCAGTTTTGTAACTGGGCTCTGATACCATATGTCATAACCTACATCATACCAGTAAAAATACTAATGTTACCACATAATAAAAAAAAATTTGATTTATCGACTTGAGGGTATATACCAATGTTTTAACTATGGAGGAGATGCCAATATATACTACGGTGATTGGCATCCGGCGACATAATACCGCATTCATTATTTACCAACCAAAGTTTTATAAAAATCAATCCATTTGAATTGACAGTACACGGCGGATTGGATTTTTAAACAGTAATGGCCTGATCTGAGGACAAGTGTCCTGCCTGGACGCTGCCGATTCAATGAGCCTGGTTGCAGATCGCGAGGAGGCAGCGACTTGAATGCGGGGACAGTTGTTCGGCTCTTTGGGATGAGAACAGTGATCGACGGCGGAGATTCAATCCCGCCATTGCCCGAGGTCACCTTGGCTATCTTGCCTTACAAACCCCGCATTAGGGTTTCTGAGGTTCATTCTTCGGAGGAGTTGATCCGGGAGGCTTTGCTGCGCGCGCCTTCACCTGTCTTGCCGGCCGCTCAGGTGATCCTACTTGCGTTCTGGATTATTATGCATACTGTCGCATTGCTCATATCGTTTATCTTCCTGAAGGTTTACTCCTTATTCGATTTTACTTTTCCTAATTGAGTATTTTTCTTGTAAATCCTTGATATAGGATGCGGTCTGCAACCCATTAATCGTGCGAAATGGTTGACAGGTTCATGACTCGGTTCCACTTTGAAGTTCTACAGCTGGGCACCAATGGCGACTTCTGCCAGGTAAGAGCTACGCCCATAGGTTAATCTTAATGTTTAAAACAATGGGTATCGGTTTAATATTCCCTTTCTCTCTGTCAGGTGGTTTTCATATTCTGCAAGGGTATGAGTCTATTTGTAAAGTTCTGGCCATGATGCCATCTACAGATGATACTGTGACTCCTCGCCATTTTACTCATTCCAGGGTTATTGTTGCTTTTCTTTTTGTTTAACAACTTCCCGATAAGGGGGGTTTCGATCTTGTTTCCGCCTGATTGTAATTCGGCGACCCGAGAGCGGGTTCTTCCTATTCACGAACTGGTTAATAGATAGGATACTGTATGGGTCTCAGACCTCCAGTAGTTTTTAAGACTGATTACCTACTTTCGGCCTTTCAGAATTGTAAAGACGGTTTCAGGGATTTGGCATGTCCGAATAGTTTTACTTATTAAGAATGATTTTACTTCTGTATTTGGTATATTCAAATATTTTCGTTTGTCTTGCAAAATGCATCTTGAATTGGTATATGAAGTTGACCAATTTTTAGTTTCTTTTCTTAAAGATTATGCTTATGGTTATTGGAGCCTTTTACCTCTCGGCTTAAGGCTATTTAGCTTCATACTGTTTGTCTTTACAGAGGTTCCGCCAAGTTTATATGCGTTATTCTTGTACAGACATTTCCGCCATATATAAATGCTTAACTCTATACTTTCCCGTTTTAATCGAGCGTCTTGGATTATTGCTTATTTGTGTACCCTAGGCGGCATTATGCCTCTGGTTCGATACCAGAGATCCTGGTCTTACAGGGGTAGGGTTTTCTTTTTTGTTCTTACTGTAACTATTGAATTTCGGTTTCATACCGCGGGTTTCTCGATATTGGATTAACCCCAGAAGCATTCGAGGGGAATCATATTCCTCTGAGTTGAAACCAAGATGCGACCCTGCATCTATAGAACAGCGAACTCTTCCATTGTACAGCAGTTGTGGACCCGAACTCCGGGTGCATGTGCAAATGGGTAATATCATTGTCTAAAGAATGTTTTGTTTTGTTTAAATGTATCACTGTTCTGTACAGTCGAGGGTTACATTTATATTTATAGTTCCTATAATATGAGATGTGTATAAAGGCATATTAGCACCTGATATTGGAAATGTTTGATATTCAGTTCCATTATTTGCTTACAACTTCTTTAAGATGTTATTAATGGTTACCGCTCTTCTTCGAGGGTATGTGATTGCTCTGCCTTTCGTTTTATAAATTTGTACAGTTACAGATTCTTTTGCCAGTGAATAAATATCACAGAAATAATTTATTATGGCATTAATGTATCGCAGATCCCTTCAAGTATTGTTCTACACGAATTTAACTTTTACCTGAATTATTCAACTGTTACTCACGTACTTTCTTTCAATAAACAAAGAGTACTGATTATGCAAGAGACTAATATAGACAGCGCTCATGCTGTTAATTAAATGCTATGAGAAATTTAATGTCTAACCACTGTTAACTAGTATTGGAAAAATGTCAGGAATCACTAATTACATAGTGGTGGCAGTACATACCTGTACTGTCACTGTGACTTCCAGACCTTCTTCTACCTGAAGATGATTGTCTCTTGTTGCTTGTTTTCCACCCAACCTTGAGACTGGTCCATACAGACTAGTCTCCCCCCAAGCTCTCTGCTAGGCCTCTGCCTCAGCAATACTTCCCGCACTTTCTGTGCTGGTGCTATCTGGTCTTCACCAGACTTAGCACTCCATTCTTTTTTATGTTATCCTTTTTTCTTTTTTTTCTTTCTTTTCCCCTGCCTGTTCCTCTAACAGCCCCCGGGGTCTTTTCCTCCATCTACCTATGGGGAAAAATGGGGAAACAGTTAGGGTTTTCACCCTCATAACTGTTTCTT
Source organism: Pinus taeda (assembly GCA_000404065.3). NCBI lineage: Eukaryota > Viridiplantae > Streptophyta > Pinopsida > Pinales > Pinaceae > Pinus > Pinus taeda. The sequence goes on along the minus strand of APFE031744178.1, from coordinate 994 downwards.
GATAGATGTATACATATGTGTATCCAGTTAAAAGAAAATCAGTTTAGCTGTCCAGAAAAAAAAATGAAATAACTTTTTAATCCAAGTTATTATAGACAATTTACTCACTTCCGATTTCAAAAATATTTTCACTATATATATATTTATATATAAAAGATAATAGTCTTTGTTTCACCTTTTCCTCAAAATGGTAAAACAATTAATTTATTCACTTAGTTATCCAGGTCATTACAGCTGCCTTAAAATTCCTAAGAAGAAAATGTACTTCATAGTGTGTATTTGCGCCTTATTTTCCTCTGCAAGAACCTCAAAATTTGGCCAACATTCACAAGATCTTCGGAGCAATCAACGTGACCAAAATACTCAACGATTTGGAGCGCCATCAGCAGGAGGACGCGGTGAATTCTCTGGCATATGAAGTCGAAGCTCGTTTGAAAGATCCCGTTTATGGGTGTGTTGGAGCGATCTCCATGCTGCAGAGATAGGTGCAACAACTACAGAAGGAACGGGCGGCTGCTCATGTGGATCTCCTTCAGTACAACTCTGCAGCGGAGTCTATTCTTAATCCACATAGTCCAGCCTCGAAGATGCCAGCCAGCTTATTCCAGAGTTCACATGATTCATGCCGTAGCTAGGAAACAGCAACAACAAAATTTAATGCAATTCCCTAATTCTAGAGAGGAGCGACAGCTGAATAAAGATCCGCTTCTAGAATTGCCCTTGAAAATCATGCCTATGCACTATATTCTTCAGCCAGGCCTGCCAGAGATGGCGGTAGCGGTAGTCGAATGAACTTTTTGTTTTTCATTTTTTATTTTCTTGTGTATGTCGATGTGTGTGGCTGTGACTCTGTATTAGTTCTTTTATTTCTGTGTATATTGTCTATGTTGTTTCTTTCTATATTGTGTTTGTGTTCTTTCTGTCGATATTGTCTCTGCGGTGCTTTTGATGGAGAAGAGCAATAAGATGAATGTTGTTTCTGTCTATATTGTCT
>APFE031744177.1:187568-203014 GCA_000404065.3 Pinus taeda | reverse complement strand
TGTAATGACTGTCCTACTTCAAAGAAGTTAAAGAGTCCCTACCGAAACTGTAAAGATTACTGAAACTGTGAAACCGTATTTAATTGATTTGATGGAGTACTTACCTGATCTGCTACGGCTGTTGCGATGAGGATGCTGCAGAACTTCTCTCGTTACCGAATGACCAAACCACCCAGCCGAACCAAGTATACTTGGATACTCAATCCAGTATGCCTCTCAACCGAAGCATACCGTTCCCCCATGCCCAGAGACTTCAAAACAAGTAAGGCTCAATAGTTCCGAATTACAAGCAGTATGGATAAATTCCTCTCCTTCTTCCTTCAACCGCACCCTGTTCAGTTTTTCCACTCACAGTAAATACCACCTTTCCCATCCACAGGCATCCATCCCCCTTGAGACATAGAACACCCCCCCTTTTATAGCAGAGGTTCCTCCCTCTCTACGCATCAGTTCACCGCCTTTATGAAAGGATAAGATTTTGTAAGGCGGTGACCGCTTTGTCAAGATATTTGCCTTTAGTAGAATCAGATTTGATAATTGCCTTTAATAGAATCAGATTTTCACAACATCGGGTGGTGTCACTTTAATTTATGACAGATGGTACTTTAATTTAAATAGTATAAAACCATGATGATTTAAATATTACATATTATTTTATGTCTTATAAAATATCCAGTTTAATCATAAGGTTTATGGGTTTAGTTTTATTAGTACACCTTTTGGGTTATATATATGTAACCATATGAATAAACTCACTATATTTCTTAGTGAGTGTATATTTCTTCTATTTACGAGAATTAGGTATTTAGTTACACCTTTGATAATTAATTCAGTTATCTTATAGACATTCTCCATGAATAGTCGATATATAGTCGATGTATATATATATATATATACTTATACTAGTGCATTGTATATGATGCATGCATATGTAGCTATCACATGCATGCCTCACATGCATGCTAATATTGCTATGTTGTTCGGGTTTTGAGATGGGTTGTTACAATGACATGATAGAATCAACATTATATGACCTCATGGAGAATAGGAGGTGCTTGGCAACAATTGTTTATATGTAGAAGGAGTTATGTATAGAGATCCCAAGAAAGCAGTATGTGAAGAAGTACGAAGGAGAGTACATGAAAATGTGTCTATAGCTACTTAGATAACATGATAAATCGACATCTAATGTTAAGAAGGATTGGCCATGAAATCTTCATAGAAGAAGTTATGAAGACCATGATAAATTTGATGAAGTTGGAAAACTTTGGTAGTGAATATCTTGGAGATAAATTCATACAATTTGCAAGGATGTTGATGTTGCAGAAGCAGATGATTTGAAAAAAGGCATCATAAAGAGGTAATTCTAGTTTAATGTTCACTTTTGATTTTTGAAAGAAAGCATTTAGTTGGATTGGAACAGGGCTATCGGCAGAAGGTTGTAGAAATTAAACTACAACTAGTACCCATAATTCACCTACACGTCAGAAATCCCTACTGTATTATATGGTTTATTTTCTCCTACTTATTCTTTTCATTAACAAGTTATTTATAAATATAAATACCGAAAATAAACACAAATGTAGCCTTAACACATATATTGATCAACAACTAAAATAACTGAGACAATCACACAAGGGAAACCATTATTTTTGGACAATCATCCCCAAAAAAGCCCAATGTGGGAAAACCAGTGGGGCAGATATGAGGGTTTTATTATTATGCAGTTTTTAAATACAACTAAGGTGCCAGAAATGGCTCACCCAACAGAGAATGCCCTCGGCAGAAGTACCTCTCCTCGAAGACAGATATTTCGGTTGATCAGTCACTGGATGATCGATCCCATAGCAACTATGACGACTCCTTAGCTGGACAGTGAAAGCTGCTCCAAGCTTCTCCACTGCTCTGCGTCACTCCACTAGGGACTGAGTCACCCTCTCAGCTCCAGTCTGCCCCACAAAAATCTACGACGTTGCCTCTTGGCCCTACGTCGGCTCTGCTAGCCTCTATGCAGCTACTGATGCCGATGCGTCAGCCACTTAGCTCTCTGTGTCAACCCTCTGGCCCTCTGCATCACCCATGCTGGCCTCCTTAGCCTCTGCGTAAGTCCCAGCTGCCTCTGCGACAACCTTTGCAAGCTCTGTGTTGTCTCTCCGGCACTGTCTCTGCCTCTCTTCTATGTATTCTCGGCCTCGTGCCGAACTGCCCCTCGTTGCAATAGATCACTAGTTCAATTCTCTCAGCAAACCCCGCTCCAGAAAATCGAACTGGTTGATCAATTTGGTGTATCTCCAACTAACCCTCAAGCCTCCTCTTATACTTTTCCTATTGATGAATCAACAGTCGAGATTAAGTCTCTAATCAATGGCTAAGATTAGAACTGGCTTGATCCTCATTTCTTGGAACCTTCTAACCCAAAATTATATTAATACACATTAATATTTTAATTTTCCTAAGTTTATACTTAGGAGCCTATTAAAAATACTAATTATTTTAATATCTCCTCATCTGGGTAGAATTTCTCCAGACGATTTCTGGGTTTTGGAGATCTCATGTGCTTTAGCCTCTTGGCCCATTTTCATGGCTAGAGCACATCCGATGCTACCCAACTCAACACTCCCTCTTAGTGAGGAATGTGCTCTAGTAATGCTTCACCATAGAAACATCACATTGATCCTCCACATTGGTCCCGGTGTCAATGCTTTCCCTGCTGCCTCACCTCCTCTGCACTGTTGCTTCCTGTACTGCTGCCCATGACACTGCCACTGCCATTGCTACATCTATACTGCAGCTCCCTCTCAACATGTTGTATCATGCCGCCCATAGCACTGCCAGTGTTAATTGTTGCACTGCAACTCATTTACGGAGAAGTAGGTAACTGACTTCTCCCAAATACTGACATCACGGTCAGTGTTGAAGCCTCGTGATGCTAAAGCTACCTTAGCTGCTATCTTGTGCTCCCTCTGCTGCCATTGCGTTGCTACATACACCTTTGTGCCTCTCGCACTACTCCATATGTTGCCTCAGAGTTCTGCACCCAAGCACTGCCTTGTTGCTCCACTACACTTTGCTCCACTCACCCCTTGTCATCATGTTATTTTCGTTAAGGGCTCCCATAGTCGAATATGATCCAAGAGTTTGGGCACGTCAAAGATCCTGCCCTTAGTATGTAGTCCTCTTGACTACAACTCGATGTCTACCCACATCTTCTCTAGAGGTGCATGAGCACTCATGGTACAGTCGTCATCAGTCTCGACATATTTCTCTGCCTTAGTTGGAGCTGCCTTAGAATCGGAAGCCTCTCCCTTGTTTTTCTTCCTGGGACACTGGGATGCACAATGTCCCAGCTCCCCACAATGGAAGCACTTCACCATGGAGATGCCCTTCTTCTTCCTCTTCCCTTACTGTCCCGCAGATGCTAGAATAACATCCTCCTCCTCCTCTTTCTTGATTTGATCTCCTTTGCCACTACTCCCCGCCTTGGTCATCCTCCTGATCCGCAGATGCTAGAGCCGCATCCTCCTCCTTTTTTATTTGACCTTCTTTGCCACTACTCTCTGCCTTGGTCATCCGCCTGATCTCTTCTTGGCGAAGAGTTGCCCACATCTTCTCCCATCCTGGAAGAGTAGCCCTGCCCAAAATACTTTGGACAAATGTCTCCCACTCCTCAAAGACTACATTCAGGGCAGTCCTGACCATAAATTCTGGATCCGGTGTAGACCCCACGGAAGTAAGCTAATCGCGAACCTCCTGCAACTTGAGGAGAAATGGATCTATATGCTCTCCCTTCTGCATCTGATATGACCGCAGTTGATTCTCCAATAGCATCTTCCTCTACATGGAAGTGCCCTGGTACAAGGTCGTCAAAGTGTCCTACATATCCTTTGTTGTGTTCTTCTCAACAATATGTGGTATGACATGATCTTTGACCCCGTCAAGGATCATGCACTTTGCCCTTGCCATTGCATCCTCATACTTCTTGTTCTCAATTGGGTCAACTGGGATAGCCACGATTCTCAAGGCAAAGTCCTTGATGCAATGTCAATCCAAGACTTCCAAGATCCTGACCTTCCATATGTCAAAGTTGGAAGCCCCGTCCAACTTGTCCTGATCCCTCAGTGTCTTCACTGCCATTTCGCTCCTCTTCTCAACTCTCTCTGAGTTTCGACTTCCCTCCTAGAAATCTCTCTCTGAGTTTCGACTTACCTCCTAGAAATCTCCCTCTAAGTCCTGATTTCCCTCACAGAAATCCTCTGGTCGACTGTAGAACTGCTCCTCTCCAATCCTCCTTGCAAATGCAACTTGAATCTGGATTTCTTGGCTAGAAATCTGTCAAGGTAGCGACTCCTTCTACCTTGGGTCTTCTTAGGCACTGTTCTATTCTGACAGAACCAGCACCCCACCAGCTTCTCAATCACAATCTACCCAGCTCCCCAAGCCCCGACAACTGAAGAAACTGAACCTTTTAGGTTTTGCGTAATCCTAACAACGGAAAAATCTGCTCCTCCTAGCCACAGTGTCGATCCTTCCTAGCCGAGAAAGATGCCTGGGCACTGCGTAGGTCTGATCTGCCCCTTTGCCTCTGTGTTGACCCTCCTCCTGGCTCAAAATGATGATGCAAGACCTCTACGTCACTTCTTCTCTGTTGCTTCTACTTTGGAAGAGCATTGTCTCTCAGGAAAGCTGCTACTGCTGCAAATTCTTCAGATTACTACTGGTGCCTTCAGTTCTCCTGTGATCTACAATGCTTTGATATCATGTTGAAATTTCTAAGTCTGACACGTCAGAAATCCCTACTATATTATCTGGTTTATTTTCTCCTACTTGTTCTTTTCATTAACAAGTTATTTATAAATATAAATACCGAAAATAAACACAAATGCAGCCTTAACACATATACAGATCAGCGACTAAAATAACTGAGACAATCACATAAGGGACACCATTATTTTTGGACAACCGTCCCTAGAAAAAACCAATGCAGGAAAACTGGTGCAGCAGATATGAGGGTTTTATTATTATGCAGTTTCTAAATACAACTAGGGTGCCAAAAATGGCTCACCCAACAAAGAATGCCCTCGACAGAAGTACCTCTCCTCAGAGACATATATTCTGGTTGATCAGTCACCAGATGATCGATCCCACAACAACTACAGCAACTCCTCAGCTAGACAGCGAAAGTTGCTTCAAGCTTCTCCATTGCTCTGTGTCACTCTACTAGGGACTGCGTCACCCTCTCAGCTCCAGTCTACCCCACGAAAATCTCCAACGCTACCTCTTGGCCCTGCGTCAACTCTGCTAGCCTTTGCATCAGCCACTTGGCTCTCTGCGTCAACCCTCTTGCCCTCTGCGTCACCCACGCTAGTCTCCTCAGCCTCTGCGTAAGTCCCAGTTGCCTCTATCCCAGCCTTTCCAAGCTCCGTGTTGTCTCTTTGGCACTGTGTCTGCCTCTCTGCTATGTATTCTCGGCCTCGTGTCGAACTGCCTCTCACTGCAACAGATCATTGGTTCAATTCTCTCAGCAAACTCCACTCCAGAAAATTGACCTAACTGATCAATTTGGTGTATCTCCAACTGACCCTCAAGCCTTCTCTTATACTTTTATGTTTGATGAATCAACGATAGAGATTAAGTCCCTAATCAATGGCTAAGCTTAGAATTGATTTGATCCTCGTCTCTGGGAACCTTCTAACCCAAAATTATATTAATACACATTAATATTTTAATTTTCCATAGTTTATACTTAGGACCCCGGTTGACCACTCGAGTGGCACCTAATGGTTATATGAAGATCCACGCCCAAGGATGATCCAGAAGACAGTTGTACCATCATATATCGTCAGCCAACAGAGTTTTTTAACTCCACTTCTATCTTCTCATCATCTTTCTTGTACCTAGATTCCACACCCTGCGGGGAATTGTAACATGTGATACTAGTAATGATGAGTTTCTTGAATTTGTAATAGGCCAAGGATGTTGGGACTCGATCAACAAACGAGTACACCTTGGAGTGTTTTTTAATTTGGTTAATTATCCCTTCTTTTCAGAGGCGCATAATTTTCTGGGTTTTTTCACTCACTTTTTACCCCAAAGTCGGGGTGACGGTTTGAAGGTTGAGCCCCTAACACATCTTAGTGTCTAGAGTCAATGTATATTACCATACTAGATCACACAAAAAAAAATCATGGAATTTAGTTTTGTTTAGGTAGTCATTTTTTTTATTTTTTAGATTTCCCGCAAGTCAAAAATTGCAAATAAAATTGTATTTAAATTGTAGTAAATGTAGTCTAGAGAAGTTGTATGGGGTATGAGTAATCAAAATTACACCTCTCACCCTCAACTTTCTACTATGACACACTTTGAGGGGTTAATAATGTGTTTTGAACCCTCAAAACCTATTTTTCCTAAGTTTAATGGGAAATCAGCCAATTAATTAAGCTAGAAATTAAATAAATTGAAGAAAATAAATATCCACACATGCTAAATGTTGTGGAAATGAAGTGGAAAATTATAGGAGAATTAAAGTGAAGTCCCAAGGTGATATGGACACCTAAAATCAAGGAAAGGACATGTGCTCAAATAAAATCGAATTCCTGGCATTAAATGAGAAAACTGCTAACTTGGAAATTCGAATTAGTGAAGTTAATGCACATCTGGGAAGATTTGGGAGAATATTTGATGGAGATTTTTGTTGAAAATTGTCCCCACATGGATTACCACCCATATACACTTGTCATTCTGTCATAAAATTCGAATTTGTCACATAAGGGAAGAAGAAAATGATGTCCACTTGCCAGAATTCGATTTTTACACTCGGCATTGGAGCTCCATTCAACAAATTCGAATTTCTCATTGGGATTGTCACCTCATGCCACTTGTTTAATCACTTGTACATTGGGATTGGCTACAATGTCATTCGTCATTGTCATTCTTCATTGGGATTCGCTCCCAACTCTCTATATAATAGAGCCATGGGCTCTCATATTGTATCATGTAATATGAGCTATTGTGCTTGAGGAGACTCTGCGGGATTGTATTCCCTACTTGCAATATAATACAACAGCCTTTGGGATAAAGCGTGATGGTGTTCTTCTCCTTGCATGTGTGGTAATTTCTTGATTTGTTGTTATGCTTCTATTTATTTCCTCGTGTCATTATTTCTTTCATGCTTGTTTCGAGTTATGTTAGTATGCAGCTATCTCATATTAGCATAAGAATTAATTATTTGCTTTAGGAAATTACATCTTCTAGTGGTTAATAGATATATCTCTAAGAATTCTTTCCACTGCACTTATTTAATTCATGTCGATTTAATGATTTGTGGTGAAGTTTTGTAGATGAATTATTATTTGGTCAAGCTTTTCAAGCGTGAGGGGAAATTCTCGAAGGAATCAACCCATTCTTGAAAATATTCAAGGAGAACCCGCATGTTTTGAATTCCAAAGTCTCATCTATATCTTATTTGTGTCTTGCAGGGATTCTTTCAAGTTTCTTAAGGCTTTTATTTCTTACATCAAAATGTCAAACTTGGAAAATTTTATTTTTTACGTATTGTACTTCATTTATCAAAATCTGACTATTTCAAAGAGCTAAGTCATGGCTAGTCAAAGAGGAGAGCTTGTTCATACTCTTTGGCCTAGCCTCTTGTAGATTATTTTTGTAACATACTTTGTTGTCATCTTGGTCTAACATTTGAGTTATTTTCGTATCCTTTCAAGCAAGATAGTTTCCACGCTTTGATTTGTAGACTTATTCATCTTGAAAGCATTTATAATATCTTGTGCTAACAATTTAGTGTTTCACTTTTCATGGTTATTTTGGCTTTCCATTTGAAAGCATTTCACTTCATTTTAAGCAAAATACAATTTCATTTCTTAAAGAGCAAACACTTGGAAGGCACTGGTTGTTTATGTATTTCATGCTTATCTTATGATGGTTATTGCTCATATCAATTTTTTGCTTATAAATCTTAAAGAGATAATCTATTTAACTATAACAATTCTCCTAGAAACTCACATTCTTTTTAAATTAACTTTTCATTAGGGACCACCCCCCTTAACTAACCTAGGAAATAGCTCAAACAAAGAGAGTCAGGATTAGTGTGACAACGCCTTCTCTGAGTTCCCTGCCGCCAACCACACCTTGTGGGGTTGAAGTCTTTTCTCACTGACTTGTAGGTAGGTGTAGGCAGCAGGGTCAACCAACCCCATTAAAAATATTAATTATTTTAATATCTCCTCATCTGGGTAGAATTTCTCCAAACGATTTATGGGTTTTGGAGATCTCATGTGCTTTAGCCTCTCCACCAATTTTCATGGCTAGAGCACATCCGATGCCACCCAAATCAACAAAAGGAACATGACTTGAAAGTGGTGGCAGTATGAAGGATAGTCAGATGGTGACAAAGAAGGTCACTTTCTGATGATAAGTACGATGACATGACTAGCAGTAATTGGTTTACTATTATGTTTCGTTGAAGGAAACTGATGAGAAAGATGGTTGAAGCCCTACAAAGAACTTATCGAAGAAGTTGGCTCCATGATTTAGAAATTGATGATGCAAAAAGAAGAGCCTTACAAGCAGTTGATAGTACCATGATCTCCACAAAAGAATAGATAGTAGATCCTCCCAGTTGAGAGGGAGAGATAGACACCTCATTCTTGTCTTCACATCATGAAGAAAGAATGGAGGATTAGGTAACCATATGAGACCGATACTGATACTCTATGAGGATGAAGTAGGGCATCCAAAAGGCAAGAGTAGTCGAAGAGAATATTCCTTGAGGATGTGTAAATCCAATAAGGGAATGGTCCTAAAAGGACATACCTTGTGGACATCCGAATGGGGTATGTGCCTTGAGAGATAATGATGAAGGTGTCTATAAATCATTGTCTCCCCAGCATTGTGCTTTAATCTAGTGGAGAGATAGAGTTGTTAGTAAAGGCCTAGCTATATGACAATGTTGGTTGATTTGATGAGATGCATTGATATATGCTGAAAAAATAGCTTATGAGATGGCTCACTAATCAGACTCTTCTTATGAGTTCAGTATGAGAATGTCCATGTACCTTCAAGTATTATGAATACCTCCATAGTTAAGAGGGAGTGTTGAGATGTGTAACTAGGTTTGGTCTTCATAATATTTTATGTACTATTGATTTTATGTATTTGATGTAAAAGAGAGAGAAAAATTATTATTGTCATTTTATAAAATATGGGGTTTCATGCTTAAAGTTAAATTGTTCTAGGTCAAAGCACCCATTGTGTGCTTCTAGGGTTAGTTAGAGAGTCAAGGACTCAAAAGAGTCATTGTTATATGTAAAAGATCCTATTGGGCATTTGTATCAAGTCAAACGAATTTATTTTGAAATATGTCAAAACATCCCTCCAAGACCAAGTCAGCTTGAAAAGAAGAAGTCGACCTCATAAACGGCAATTTGCACTCCTAAGAACAGTTATATATAAGAGCATTCGACCACATTTGGAGAAGATCATCCAACAAAGTAAGATCAAGCGAAGGAGAAGAAAGAACAAGTGAAGGGCTAAATCTCAAAGAAGAAAAAAGAAATTTTGATTTTTTGGTCACTCTCTCTCTCTCTCACACGTGTGAAAAAAATTAGGGTTTTGTTGCAGCTACAATGACGAAATTTCAGATCTCCAAGAAAGGCCGAAAATTTGATAAAAGGAAGCAAGCATTAAATTGTATTTGTCTCGAAGGAAGAAGCATCTCAAACAAAGGAAGGAGGAAGCCTAAAAGAAGCCCAAGCGCCCACACATGTGAAGTTGCAGAAGTTGTTGGGGGTCGAAGTTGTAGAAGTTGCTAGGGGTTAAAGTTGTTGAAGTTGCTAGGGGTCAAAGTTGTAGCAGAGGTTGGAGGGTCAAAGGGAGGTTGACTTGGCCTTGGAGGGGTCTCACTATTGGGTCTAAAGGTCATGGAATCTATCATTTGAAGATTCTTGGAATTTGTTATTTCAAGATTTGTAGAAGAGAGAGAAAATTTATTATTGTCATTTTATAAAACAAGGGGTGTCATGCTCAAGTTAAATTGTTCTAGGTCAAAGCACCCATTATGTGCTTCTAGGGTTAGTCAAAGAGTCAAGGAGTCAAAAGAGTCATTGTTATATGTAATAAATCCTATTGGGCATCTTGTATCAAGTCAAAAGAATCTATTTTGAAATATGTCAAAACATCCCTCCAAGACCAAGTCAGCTTGAAAAGAAGAGGTCAGCCTCATAAAAGGCAAATCGCACTCCTAAGAACAGCTATATATAAGAGCATTCGACCACATTTGGAGAAGATCATCCAACAAAGTAAAATCAAGCGAAGGAGAAGAAAGAACAAGTGAAGGGCTAAATCTCAAAGAAGAAAAAACGAAATTTTGATTTTTTGTTCACTCTTTCTCCCACATGCCAAAAAAATTAGGATTTTGTTACAACTACAAGGACGAAATTTCAGATCTCCAAGAAAGGTCGAAAATTTGATAAAAGGAAGCAAGCGTTAAAGTTAACTTGTCTAGAAGGAAGAAGCAACTCCAACAAAGGAAGGAGGAAGCCTAAAAGAAGCCCATACACCCACACGTGTGAAGTTGCAGAAGTCGCTGGAGAAGTTGTTGGGGGTCAAAGTTGCAGAAGTTGCTAGGGGTCGAAGTTGTTGAAGTTGCTAGGGGTCAAAGTTGTAGCAATGGCTGGAGGGTCGAAAAGAAGTTGACTTAGTCTTGGAGGGGTCTCAGTATTGGGTCTAAAGGTCTTGGAATTTGTCATTTGAAGATTCCATAAGAAGAGAAGAACTTCTTGTGGGTTTTTCTTTCTAGGAGACATTTTGGTCATGGATAGCAGCCTACATCTTGTGTCAATTTTCTCTATTGGTCTTCATGTTTTGGTAGTTGTTTGATGATAAGAACACTATAATAATCAAGAGAAGAATAAGCTAATCATAAATTGAAGTAAAGAACATCACAAGCAATTATCAAATAAAGAAAAATCACGTTTGATCTAGCTGCCCTACATTTCTCAACAGGGATAAGATCGATTTACCTCTAGAAGCTTGTGGAAAGCTTCTAAGATGATCTTAGCCATTGATTCTATCAAGAGAAATTCTAATTGTGGCCATTCATTTGTGAATGAGAGATTATAAAGGGAATCAATGTGCAGCATTGGAGACAGATTAGATCACAGAGATCATTCAAGTTGGATGAGTTTTCAGTAAGACAATAGGAGGTTTTCAGCAGCAATGATTGGAAAGATATTTTTCTGGAACTATTCTTCATTTAAAAGACTTCCAGTTTTTGAATTTCAAGGGGAGGTGTTACTACTCAAACTATCAGGGGACCTAAAGGGGATCCCTTAAGGACAAATTTTAGGCCAAGGGCAACAAATAGAGACTTAGCCCACTGTCACCTCAGTTAAGGCTCCCTTCTAAAATGGACTTTCACTGATGGGAGGAGACCCAATATGTATGGAGTCACTAATGAAGGATAAGTCAATGGATATGAGTGATCCAAATAAACCCTTTCAAAAGAGTTCGAAGGATGGAGCTTGCTTGCTTTCTAAGCAAGGTACTATGTATTCTAGAATCTAGGGAAAGGAAGGGAGGATTTTAGGGTTAGGTTTATGGGATAAGACTTGTGAAGGAGTTCCCCAATCCCTAAAATCCTTGTTAGAATTGGTATCCCAGATGGTTCTTGAAAAATAATCTTTCAAAAGAGCAGGACCACACAGGGCCAAGTGGACCCGGTTTAGGGTATGAGGAAAGTATGTAGCAACCAATGATATTCTTACCCTAGACAAGGTGGGGGAAAGGATCAAAGAAACAATTTCACTTGAAGATGTTGTTTTGACCCTATGAAGTACTAGCCTTGGGGATGGCAGGGCAAGTTTTGATCCTGGAGCTAGGACTTGGCTTTTATCCCAAATCCATCGTCAAAATGGCTTCAAAATTGGAAGAGAGCTTGAGGAAAGGCCAGCAAAGGAGAGCCTAGGAGATCGAATTTTTTCATGGCTAGCTTGTTCGGAAATTGATGCCCTAGGTAACCCAACTTGGCTAGACCTAGAAGGAGGTGAAAGAATATGAATTTTACTGACCACCCTTGGTAGATTAGTGCCTTAATCCTCGGGAGAATGGAGTCTATAATGAATATGACTACGATTTCTTGGTTCCCAATCAAGGAGGCCTCAAGATCACTTCGTGTGCCTTCTAGGTCAAGAAGAAGCAACCTTGCAACTTTTATACTTTGATGTGCAAAAGGAATCGCTTATCAAGGTCAAATTCTTTGATAAAATTACCCCTAGGAGATTTCGGTCATATTACCTAGCCCATACATTGAGAGATGCTATAATAGAGACAAATTCCACAATTTTAAGCAGTAAATGCATGCAGCAATTAGCCGTAGAATAGCGAAAATCCCAGTGCAAAGTATATTACAAAAGTAAACAAGAATAACATTAAAAAGCACGTACTTACATGTAACAGAGTATATCCAACCATTTACAATTGACAATAAAGAAGCTCTAAGAGAAGATAGACCAATATCCACACATCAAAATTCATCCATAAAGCTCCAATTCATCCTCTAGAAAAAGTGTGAAAATCTCAAGAGAGATAAGAGATCCAAGCCAAAGTGATGATGAGAAAATGAGCTCATCTCACTTGTATTTATACACAACTTAAGGTTCAAATTAGCCTCCTTATAGCCTACATAAGCCCCAAAAATAAAATAATGTTCTAATAATTCAACTTTTGGTTACAGGCCCACCAAACTAGCTCATAAATGAAAAACTAAACCTCTCAAAAGGTCAACTAATAATCTATGCATGTCGTAGGGACCTCTAAGAGGCCTAATGAGGACCATGGGTGCCACAATGAAGAATAGGACCCTCAAAAGAGTGGACAAGGGGTTAACCCTTTGTAATAACCTGTGGTGCTCCAAATGACATGTGGGGGCACACAAGTGTCCTCATGGGTTTCCAAAAAAATCGAAGATGCCTATAGATCCCCTGTAAGGGCTAGGATGATGGTGTAGGTGATACCACATCATCGTGCAAGTCCTGCATCATATGCCAAGTGGATGGTGTGAATTTGGGGCCAGCTAGGCATGATGGATCAGGGGCATCTTCCTCGTCCAATAAGTAAACCACGAGCAATCTCTAAATGGTTGTGGGGATCCACAGAGTGTTGTTTGTTGTTTGTTGTTGTGGAGACCCATGGCTCTCAAAGCACACCCTACAAGTGACAATGTAGCCCTCTGAAGGATTAGGACCCCATATAAGGAGACCAAACCCAAAATGGAGACCATATGCAATCCTGCATAAGATCCAATGTGTCCCCAAGCCTTCCAGTACAACAAGTCATTAGGGAAATTGAATAAATGAGCTTACCAAATCATGGACCACAGGTGGGGACTTCATAATGGCCTGCCCTTCCATAATGGGCTTTGGGATGTGCCAATGTCTCCTAAACTCCAAATGGCGTTAACCAATAATCCTATTAGGTGGTTTCTACTTCTAAAGTGGATAATATAGACAAGTTACATCCTTCAAAAGGTGGTGGCATGTGGCAAATAGGTGAATGAAGTAGGGAATGAGAAGGGGCAGCCCTAGGTCACATGCCAGGGTACAAGAGTAGCTAATAAAAGAGAAGCCCAAACTTGGGTTTATAATGTATAGGAAGGAGCAATTGTGGTACATGATGTTGAAATTTCTAAGTATTACTTGTTAGAAATTTTATTTGTATTCTCTGGTTTATTCCGCTTACTTGTTTAATTACTAACAAGTTATTTAGCCATATAAACACTGAAATAAACACAATACAGTCTCAACCATCTATAGATCAACAGCTGAAAGAAATATACAAACACACAAGGGACACCGTTATTTTTGGACAATCGTCCCCGAAAAAGCCCGACTTGGGAAAATCGGTGCAGCGGTTCTGAATGTTTTATTATTAAGCAGCTTTTCTTGAGTACATTGGGTGCCAAACTGGCTCTCCCAACAGAGATAAATAATCTGGCAGTAATACCTCTCTTCAGAAGAAGATATTCTGAAAGTCTGCCCCATGAAACCCTGTCCAGCACAATCTGAAGCACTGCGTCAGCCCTCTTGGCCTCTACGTTAGTCGTCCAAGGCTCTCTGCAGCCTCTCTGGCCCTTTGCGTCACTTTTGCATCCTCTGCATGGGTGACGCAGGCCCTTCTGGCCTTTGCGCAGTCACTGCATGGCTCCCGCTAGCTCTGTGTCTGCTTTTCTGCGTCTGTGTTGGTCTTCCGGCACCTATCTTTGCCTCTCTGACTTGCACTCAATGCCCCTCGCTACAACGCTAATCACTGGTTAGATTCTCTTAGCAAACCCCACTCTAGAAAATCGAACTGACTGATCACTCTGGTGTGTCTCCAACTAACCCTCAAGCCTCCTCTTATACTTTTTTTGTTGAGTCTTCAACGGCCAAGATTACATCTCTAATCAATAGCTAAGATTAGATTTGGCTTGATCCATGTCATTTAGAACCTTTTCACCCAGTTTTATATTAATACCCATTAATATTTTTATTTTCCTAAGTTTAAACTTATGAACCCATTAAAATATTAATTATTTTCATATCTCCTTAACTGGGTAGAATTTCCCCAAACCATTTCTGCGTCGTGGAGATCTCATGTGCTTTAGCCTCTCCACCAATTTTCATGGCTAGAGCATATCCGATGCTACCCCGAAACAACACTCCCTCTTAGTGAGGAATATGCTCTAATAATACTCCACCACTGAGCATCACCCTGATTATACGACACCGGTACCTGTGTTGATGCTAGGCCTTCCTGCCCAACATCCTCTGCACTCCTGCAACTTGTATTGTTGCCCATGGCCCTACCACTGCCACTGCTACATTTGTACAGCATCTCCCTTTGCATCCGTGTTGCTGTTGGTCCTTTCTCCCAACACTGCAGTTCTCTCTCATCATGTTCCATCGTGCTACCCATAGCACTACCACTGTTATTGCTACACTGCAACTCAGTTACTGAGAAGTAAGTAACTGATCCACCCTGTTAGCGCTTGAAATTTCACCTCAGGCTGAGAAAGGCAAACCTCAAGGCAACATCAAACCATTTAGCCTCGTAGCTAGCCCTACGGGGCAGGAGAAGGCTCTCTCCGGTCTATCTCTTAAAATCTTCAATAGATGAGATGACCAATGGGGTAACACTGATTTTAGGCTAGTAAACTGATCAAAAGGGTTGATTTGGGGTTTTTAGGGTTTTTTGTGGCAAATTGAGGGGATGGCAATTTTGGGTGCGGGGATTGGACACAGTTTCTGCAGGGGGTTCTTTGGGGCGAGGTAGGAGACAGTATTGATGCCTTTGATTGAGGTGGATGATTAGGAATGACGGGTGAGAGAGCTAAAGAGAGCAAACAATAACTTTGAATTCTCTTTAGACAGTAGAAAACATTGAAATTAAACAAACTT
>APFE031744177.1:141184-176316 GCA_000404065.3 Pinus taeda | reverse complement strand
TCATTACCATGGTTCCCTCATACCATCGAACTAATACCATGGGCCCATTAAATTATTACTAACTACTTGTGGTCCCTTACATGATATGGGTTAACCACCTTATTTATTACTATGGCCCATCCCATTATTACATTATTACCTTGGGTACCTCCCTTGGTACCCCATATTATCCCCCCTAGGTATATAACATCATTTCCCTAATAGCATCACCAAAGCCAAATAAGTCAACACAATCCCGATAATACTGTATGAAAATCAAAGCCGCATTTGTATGAAAATGCGGGGTTGAGGAAGAGTGTTGCTGCATGAATGAGTCGATGAAGCATCCATGTCCACCGACTATCAATCACATCCCATAACATCATCTGCCTATCAAGGCCAACAGAACCCTTGTCTGCATAATAAGAACCCTATCCATGCCCTCATACAAATAAGCCATTGCAGGCTTCTCCCCATCTACCAATCTGAGAACCTTTACTATAGGTTCACTAACTGAGCATGCTTCTTCTACTCCATGCCAAAACGTCTCAGAGTACACCATTTTTGCAATGGCTTTCCCGTCCTGTCTCCTGTTGTATTTACCATTATGCCAGTCATCAGACACAAACATTTGCTTCAACTCGAACTGACATCAAAGCAAAGACTAAAGAGTAATAAAGTTTGTGGAAAAACGTGTGATCGCAGGACGCCGCAACTCCTTCTTTCTAGTGAACCTCCTCATGAGGCTAAGAACAAAAGCACGGTTATAAATAAACTTGGGGACGCTCCTAGCCATATCAACCGCCTCCTTGATGAAGGAGAGTTTCCCCATAGCCTCAAGCAACAAATCGAGACAATGTGCTACACACGGAGTCCAGAACAATGTGGGATGCCTCTCCATAAGCATCTTGCCGGAAGACACATAATTAGCTGCATTGTCTGTTATGACTTGCACCACATTTTGCACACCAATCTCCCGAATGAACCCATTCTAACAACTCACATTAACGTGCTGCATCTTTGGATATGTTCTGATGCATCCAACGATTTAATAAACATGGTACCTTTAGGACAATGTACCAAGAAATTTAGAAGGGTCCTATCCTTCCTATCTGTCCAACCATCAGACATCACTATGCATCTAGTAACTTCCCATGTCTTTTTCAACTCCGCTAATCTAGAGTTGATGTCCTGCTTTTCTGCTTGAAGAATTGGCCCCCACAACTCCTCATATGTAGCACTTTTGTACCCTAGGCCCACAACAGCAATAGCATCACACATTGGCTGCCAAAATGGATTGGTTTTGGTGATGCTGAGAGGTAAGTCGCTCCAGAAAATACACCTCCCCATGACTCTATCTGCTTCTTGCTTCTCCTTTTTTTAACAAGCGATTTTATGCCCAGTTGTGCTTCATGTCCTGTTCGTGGAACAAAAAATGATGACCTCGCACTAGCAGTAGCAGGTGATGATGTGCCAGCTGTAGAGCCCCTCCCACTACCCTCAACATCAAAATCAGGAAAAGATATCCCGAAAGATCTACCTGCACGTTCAGCCTTGTTTCTTTCTGTCTCTTCCTTCTTTCTGTCTTTTTCATCAATTGCCTCAAGAGCTTTTTGTATAAGCTCCAGATTAGAAACTGTACAAATCCCAACATCATGTCCACTGAGTCTAGCCAGATGGTATTTCAGTCATGTAACCCCACCTATCATCCTGGTCCCACACAATTTGCATGTAAGATATGCCCGATTTGTCCCACCATCAGGGTTCCCATACTCCCAAAATGGGTCCAAGGCTTTTGGCATATTTGAATTTTGTAGTGGGCTAACTCAAACCTAGGGCACCAAAAAAAAAATTGGAATTAATAACTTAATAAGTAATGACCACATCATTTTACAAAACAGTTTTTTTGCTACATTATTTGCAATTTTGCAATGTGAATTCAATGAAAAACCATAAATGACAATAAGAGGGTGTATTTGAAAGTTTTAAAAAAAAAATATGAAGTTTTCTCTCCAAATATGGAGAAAAGTTAAAAACTTAAAACCCTTACATTTGCGCATGGGTATGAAAATCTTTTCAAATGAAAAAAAAACAAGCAAAATGATTGTAAGCAAATAGACAAGCAAGAACAATCCTAAAACTAACAAAAAATTCATTAACATAGGAGTTTATTTGAACATACCTGTTAATGGAAGAAATGAAATTGTCTCACTGTTCTTCAAGCTTAGATCAACAAAATCTTCGTTGTTGGTGGCGATAATAGCTATGCAACGCTCAAACCCTCCTTGGCAACAAGCACATAGCTCTCCCCTTCCTTCTCCAGCAATCAGAAATGAAAATGATTGAAAAAAAAACCAAAATCAAACTTTTATAAGCCGCGCAGAATTTTTTGATTGTCGCTGTGCGATTTTTTGAATCGTCGCGCGATATTTTTCCGAAATATCACCGATATCTCGAAAATATCGCGATCTTTTCAGCGCCCGAAAATATCACGATATTTTCTCAGCGATATTTCAGCTCGCCGAAAATATCACGATATTTACGAAAATCGTCGGTATTGCAGCGATATTATCAACACTGGTCTCTTTCTTCATAGCCTATTCCTTCTTTCTGAGCATACCCCTTTGCCACGAACCTTGCCTTGTACTTCTCTATACTGTTATCTGCAGCATACTTGATCTTGTAGATCCATCGTGATCCTACAACTGATCTATCTTTTGTTCTAGGTGCTACTTCTCAAACATCATTCGTCATGATAGAATCAGTTCTGAAATTTTCTAAATCATACTCTCTAAAATCAGTTCTGAAATTTTTTGAATCATACCCTCTAGAAGCCTTGAAAATTGAATTTTTCAGTTTGGTGAATTTTTCCTAGTTTTAGGCATATTGGGCACTTGTTGCGGCATCATTAACTTGTTGATTTGTTGATTTGTTTATTGCTGTAATGACTTCAGATCTGATATATGACTGAACACTGCATCTTAAAGTGAGCTAAAATTCAATTTTTCACGTTGGCAATTGTTGGGCTCTTTAGTAATCAAATCTAATTGCTATAGGCTTGTTGCCTCTTGCGTTAAAGTGATTTTCTTACTGCTGTCATAAGTCAAATAAGTGCTGGATTTTCTAAACTATTATTGTTGATTTGAGATCTGACATTTGCTTGTCTTGTTTTAAAGTTACAAGGATTTTTGGCACTACTAACACACTCAACAGTTAAGTCTTGAATCTCTAATCTCATTGATGGTCTAAGTTGTTTGAGCATTAAGATCTAATTGGCATCATTGTGTTTGATGTCTAATTGAGGCATTGTTAAGAAATCAGTGTTAAAGGTCATAATCTTAAGAGGCTTTGATATCTTGGTTGTCTATCTTAAGCACTTGGCATCTTAAGTTTCATTCACTTTCATTTTGTTGATTTGGGGTAGCATTGGATGTGCTCTAGCCATGAAAATTGGTAGAGAAGCTAAAGCACATGAGATCTCCAAGACCCAGAAATGGTTTGGGCAGATTCTAACCGGTTTGGGAGATATTAAAATAATTAATATTTTTAATGGAGTTCCTAAGTCTAAACTTAAGAAAAATACAATATTAATGGGTATTAATATAAAACTGAGTTAGAAGGTTCCAAAAGTCATGGATCAAGCCAAATCTAATCTTAGTCATCAATTAGAGATTTAATCTCGGTCATTGATAGACCAACGAGAAAAGTATAAGAGGAGGCTTGAGGGTTAATTGGAGGATACACCAGAGTGATCAGTCATTCATTTTACTAGAGCGGGTTTGCTAAGCAAAGTTGAATCACTGATCAGCAGCGAGGGGCAGTGAATACGAGGCAGAGAGGCAGAGATGATACTAAGAGACCCACGCAGAAGCAGCGACAACCAGAGCAGCAGCCAGTCCAGGCTATGCAGAGCCCAGCAGAGGCAACGCAGAGCCCAAAAAGACTGCGTCATCCACGTAGAGGGCAGAGGGAGTGACGCAGAAGCCTTCAAAGGTTGCGTAGTGCCTCAGAGGGCTGATGCAAAGGGTCCTGGGGCTGACGCAGTGGCCAGAAGGGCCAGTGTTGTGCTTCGATTGTGCCGGGAGGGTTTCGCGGGACAAGTTTTTTAAATACCTATTACCGATATAGAGGTATTGCTATCATATATTTTTCTCTGTCAGGTGAGCCGGTTTGGGCACCCAGATGTACTCTAATAAACTGCTTAATAATATAACCCTCTGAATAGCTGCGCTAGTTTTCCCGCATTGGGTTTTTCCGGGGACATTGGTCTAAAATAATGATGTCACTTGTGTGCTTGTTTTCTTTTAGTTGATGATCTGTAGATGTTGATATTGTACTTGTGTTTATTTTTAGTATTTACATAGTAAATAACTTGTTAAGTAATTAAACAAGTAAGAAGAAATAAACCAGATAGTACAGGAAGAATTTCTAACGGGTCAAACTTAGAAATTCCAACATGGTATCAGAGCGTGGTTGCAGATCACAGGAAAACTGAAGGCATCAACTAGCAGAGCAATGGCAGCAGATTCAATTGTCCCGAGTAACAACATTGATCCGCGCAGAAGGTGACAGAGTAAGGAGTGACGCAGATGGACTGCATCATCATTCTGGACCAGAAAAGGCAGCACATAGGCTAAGGGAGGCATAATTAGGCTCACGCGGAGGCCAGGAGGGCTGACGCAGTTGACTAGGGGAGCTTATTTGCCAGTGTCGAGATTCCGCAGAGCCAAGTGGCTCAATCCTTCAGTTGTTGGGGTATAGGAGGTTGCGTTATGTTGATTTGAGGTAGCATCGGATATGCTCTAGCCATGAAAATTGGTGGAGAGGCTAAAGCACATGAGATCTCCAATACCCAGAAATGGTTTGGGCGGATTCTAAATAGTTCGGGAGATATTAAAATAATTAATATTTTTAATGAAGTCCCTAAGTCTAAACTTAGGGAAAATAAAATATTAATGTGAATTAATATAAAACTGTGTTAGAATGGTCCAAAAGTCATGGATCAAGCCAGATCTAATCTTAGCTGTTGATTAGAGACTTAATCTCGGCCGTTGATTTGTCAACGAGAAAAGTATAAGAGGAGGCTTGAGAGTCACTTGGAGAACACACTGAGGGAGGCCAGTCAGTTCAATTTCTGGAGCGGGGTTAGCTGAGAAATTAAACCAGTGGTCTAGTGAGCAGTCAGGAGGCAGCAAATATGGAATAGAGAGACGAGATCAGCCACTAGACATCAACGCTAAGGCAAGAGAGGCAGACGCAGGGCATTTTAGGCAGACGCAGAGGCAGCAAGAGACTGCGCAGTCATTAATTGGGCCTACGTGGGTGACGCAGAGAGGCCCAAGGCTGACACAGTCAAGCAGGGGCTGACACAGAGGGTCTGAGAGCCACGTAGAGGTCAGTCAAGCTGACGTTGGGATTGGGAGAAGTGTTGGAGAATTTTTTTCTCTCTATGTGTAAGCCAGCTTGGCACCCTATTGTACTGAAGAATCGTTGAATAATAAAAACCTCCCTTGTGCACCGGTTTTCCCACATTGGGTTTTTTCGGGGACTGTTGTCCAAAATAACTGTGTCAATGTGTTGATTCTTGTGCATATGTTTGTTTCTGTATTACGGTGTGATATCTGTAGTAGTATTTATTTTTGATGTTTACTGAGGTAATTTCATAAATAACTTATTGTGGAATAAGTAGGAAAAGTAAATCAGTTGCTGCAGTGGTAGAATTTTCACATGGTATCAGAGGGAGTAATCACAGACAGGAAGGGAAAATCAGTTATGGGTCGACACCACAATGCAGAGGCATCCACGTTAGGGGACTCACACAGATTTTCAGAAGATTGCACAAGAGAGAGATTTCGATTTCTCTATGTTAGCTTCCAGGTTGGAAGAAGAAGTGGTGTGTATGACTAGTGCTGCATCATCAGAAGTATGGTATATAGAAAGGTGAGCCTCATGGCATATGACGAGAATCAAGGAGTATTTCTCATAATATCGTGAAGAGAAGATGAACTTTCAAATCACCATGGGGAACAAGGCAAAGTGTACTACAGTAGAAAAGGGTACCATAGTCTTTCAGACAGAATCGGAAGAACGGTTCTGTGCTACAAATGTGTTGCATGTACCAGGATTGGAGATAAACTTACTTTCCATGTCACAACTACAAGGCAAGGGCTATGACGTCTACTTCATCAAGGAGAAGGTATACGTCAAACACCCGAGTTGGAAAAAGAAAGTGCAGATCGGGATCAAAAGGAATCAGTTGTATAGATTACAACTAGAATCACCAATGGCATTAATAGGCAGTCATGGAGACAAGGACTTGAACGAACTATGGCACAAAAGAATGGGTCACTTGCACCATGGAGCTCTAAGAATTCTCAAGAGCACTGTGACAAGAGTTCCGGATCTAAGTACAGAATGAGATGATGTATGCAGGGGATGTGCTCTAGGAAAGTATGCCAAGGTAGCATTTCCTAGGAGAAAACACAGGGCCAAGAGTGTACTAGGATTGATACACTCAGATATTTGCGGACCTATGTCCGTCAAAGCTCTCAGTGGTGTCGAGTATTTCCTTACCTTCATTGATGACCACTCAAGGAAAACTTGGATTTATTTTCTAAAAACCAAGGATGAGGTTTTCTGTCGATTCAAGGAGTTCAAGGCTCTGGTGGAGAATCTAACTGAGAAGAAAATAAAAGTTTTGTGCTCAGATAATGGTGGAGAATATGTTGATAAGGACTTCACCGATTTTTGCGCTAAGGAGGGCATCAGAAGAGAGTGGACAGCTCCCTACAATCCGGAGCAGAATGGGGTAGAAGAAAGAAAGAACAGGACTATTGTAGAAGCAGCTAGGGCCATGATGTATGATCAGGATATGCCAAAAGTCCTGTGGGCGGAAGCATGCAACACAACAGTCTATGTTCAAAACAAGACTCCTCATCGGGCATTGAGCAAGATTACTCCAAAGAATCTCTTCACAGGGAAGACACCTGAAGTCAGTCATTTGAGGATATTTGAGAGTTTAGCATACTGTCACATACCCAAAGAAAAGAGGAAGAAGCTGGATCAGACTACGGAAAAGAGATAGCTGGTGGGATATAGCAAGAATGCTAAGGCATACAGAATCTATCTTCTAGGGAGCAGGAAGGTAGTAGTACAATGAGATGTAAAGTTCATGGAGGACAGGGCTTTCAGTAGATCCCGTGAGATGCCTTCCAAGGAGCAGTCAAAAAAGAACCGTTGGTTAAGCCTCTTCAACCATCAAAACTAAAGAATTCTTCCTCAGAACAGGAAGATTCTCAGGATGAGGAG
The DNA here is from genome assembly GCA_000404065.3 of Pinus taeda. Classification (NCBI taxonomy): domain Eukaryota; kingdom Viridiplantae; phylum Streptophyta; class Pinopsida; order Pinales; family Pinaceae; genus Pinus; species Pinus taeda. The sequence continues at coordinate 169,029 of APFE031744177.1, read as the reverse complement.
AAGGAGCAGACAGAAGCACCTGCTAGCAGAGGAAGAACTAGCAGGGAACTTCGTCAAAGTTTGTGAGATGCAGAGGACTTCATCGGTGCGCCAAGAAACAATAAAAGGAAGAGAAAACTAGTAGCTCAAGATGGAGACCCTGCCAGTTTCAAGGAGGCAGCTCAACATCAGGGTTGGCTAGATGCGATGGTCGAGGAATACAACTCCATAATGGTAAACGATGTCTGGGAGGTGGTGCCAAGGCATTAAGACAGATCAGTGGTAAGTTCAAGATGGATCTACAAGATCAAATACACTGCAGACGACAGTGTTGAGAAATACAAAGCCAGGTTTGTGGCTAAGGGGTATGCTCAAAAAGAAGGGATTGACTATGAGGAGACCTTCGCCCCGATAGCCAGGTATACATCTATTAGGACCGTGATATCTCTTGCAGCCCAGATGGGATGGGAGATCCATCAGATGGATGTCAAAATGGCATTTCTGAACAAGGTAATAGAAGAGGAGGTATACATTGAACAACCAGAGGGTTTTAAAACTCATGAGAAGAAGTCTCATGTATGCAGATTGAACAAAGCCTTGTATGGGCTGAAACAGGCACCGAGAGCATGGTATGGTCGAATAGATGGCTACTTGCAGAAGATGGGATTTGTCAAGAGTGACGCGGATCCGAATCTCTACTATTTGGTTGTAGAGAACGAGCCGCTAATCTTAGTATTATATGTGGATGATCTCTTTCTGACTGGATCATCCAGACTCATCGAGGACTGCAAGAAGAATCTAGCCACAGAATTCGATATGAAGGATTTGGGACAAATGCACTACTTCCTAGGGTTGGAAGTTTGGCAGCAGAAGGGAGAAATCTTCCTTGGGCAAGGGAGGTATGCTACAGAAATCCTGAAAAGATTCAGGATGGAGGACTGTAGACCTATGGCTACGCCAATGATCACCAACTAGAAAAAGATTGATGCATCAGAAGACAAGGACGTCGATCCTACCCTATACAGGCAGCTCATAGGATCCCTGATGTATCTGGTCAATACCAAGCCAGACATTTGCTACGCTGTAAACAACCTCAGTCAATTCACGGTGGAACCAGAGAGGGCACACTAGGCAGCATCCAAACACGTTCTCAAGTATTTACAGGGAACAGTCGATTATGGGCTCTTGTACACTAAAGGTAAGGATATCGCCTTGAGTGGATTTACTGATGCAAATTGGGCAGGGAGTTCAGTGGATCGGAAAAGTACCTTTGGATATTGTTTCAACATTGGATCAGGAATGACCTCCTGGTGCAGTAGGAAACAGAAGTCTATGGCTCTGAGCTAATTTGAGGTAGAATATATGGCAGCAAGCACAGCTTTATGTGAGGCCATATGGCTTAGAAAACTGTTGGTGAACCTATTCAGAAAGAATATGGAGGCGACCAGGATCATGTGCGACAATCAGAGTTGCATCAAGCTCTCTAAGAATACAGTGTTTCACAATAGGTCGAAGCATATTGATATCCGGTGTCACTTTGTCAAAGACTGTGTCCAACGGGGAGTTGTACAGTTGAGCTACACTCCTACAGGAGAACAGGTGGCGGACATCCTCACCAAGGCCCTTGGAAGGACAAACTTTGACTACATCAGGGAAAAGATGGGAATGGTGAAGAACCCGTTTCAGAAGCAGAAATGGGAGTGATAGCAGCACGGATGCAGAGGGAGTTGCAGTGCAGATGCAGTGTTGGGAGAAAGGACCAGCGGCAGCACAGATGCAGAGGGAGTTGTCATACAGATGCAGCAGTGGCAGTAGCAAAGCTATGGGCAGCAGTAGAGGATGTTGGACAAGGAGGCTTAGCATCAGCACAGGGACCGATGCCAGATAATCAAGGTGATACTCAGTGAAGAGTACTACTAGAGCACAGTCCTCGCTAAGAAGGAGTGTTGATTTGAGGTAGCATCAGATGTGCTCTAGCCATGAAAATTGGTGGAGAGGCTAAAGCACATGAAATCTCCAATACCCAAAAATGGTTTGGGCAAATTCTAAACAATTTGGGAGATATTAAAATAGTTAATATTTTTAATGAAGTCCCTAAGTCTAATCTTAGGGAAAATAAAATATTAATGTGAATTAATATAAAACTGTGTTAGAATGGTCCAAAAGTTATGGATCAAGCCAAATCTAATCTTAGTCGTTGATTAGAGACTTAATCTCGGCCGTTGATTTGTCAACGAGAAAAGTATAAGAGGAGGCTTGAGGGTCACTTGGAGAACACACTAAGGGAGACCAGTCAGTTCAATTTCTGAAGCGGGGTTAGTTGAGAAATTGAACCAGTGGTCTGGTGAGCAGTCAGGAGGTAGCAAGTATGGAATAGAGGGACGAGATCAGCCACTAGAGATCAGTGTTGAGGCGGGAGAGGTAGACGCAGAGGCAGCAGGAGACTGCGCAGTCATTAACTGGACCTGCGTGGGTGATGCAGAGGCAGCAGGAGACTATGCAGTCATTAACTAGGCCTGCGTGGGTGATGCAGAGAGGCCTAAGGCTGACGCAGTCAAGCAGGGGCTAACGCAAAGGATCTGAGAGCCACATAGAGGTCAGTCAGGCTGATGCTGGGATTGGGAGAAGTGCCGGAGAACTTTTCTTTCTATGGGTAAGCTAGTTTGGCACCCTATTGTACTAAAGAATTGCTAAATAATAAAAACCTCCCTTGCTACATCGATTTTCCCACATTGGGTTTTTCCGGGGACTGTTGTCCAAAATAACTGTGTCAATGTGTTGATTCTTGTGCATATATTTGTTTCTATATTACGGTGTGATATCTGTAGTAGTATTTATTTTTAATGTTTATTAAAGTAATTTCATAAATAACTTACTGTGGAATAAGTAGGAAAAGTAAATCAATTGCTGCAGTGGTAGAATTTTCACACAGTAATTTGCGGAGCGAAGCTAGTGGGGTACTCTGGTCAGAACAGTACCTAACAGGGCAAGACCAAGGTGGAGGGAGTTATTGCCGAAGCGGATTTCTAGCCAAGGAATCTGGATCAGTGGTGCAGTTGCACGACGATCGAAGTGGGGCAACTTGACGTTGGCAGAGGGATTTCCAGAAAGGAAATCGAGACTTAGAGGGAGTCAAACCGAGAACCTCCAGACGGGAAGTTGAGAGACTCAGCAAGAGTCAAACAAAGGACTTCCAGGAGGGAAGGAGAGAGACTCGGAGGAGTCGAAAGAAGAGCAGCGAGATGATCGTGAATGGACTGAGAGATCAGGAAAAGCTGAACAGAGCGTCCAACTTTGTGGTCTGGAAGGTCAGGATCTTGTCCATTCTAGACAGACGTCGCCTCAAGGGCTTTGTCACGAGAGTGATAGCTGTTCTAGTTGACCTGGTAGCTAATGAAAGGTACGAGGAGGCAATGGCGAAGGCTAAGTGCATCATCCTTGATGGGGTCAAGGATCATGTGGTACCACATATTGCCGAGAAGGAAATGGCAAAGGAGATGTGGGATGCCTTGAAGACATTGTACCAGCATACTTCCGTGCAGAGGAAGATGCTCTGGGAGAATCAGCTAAGGGCATACCAGATGCAGAACGGAGAGCAGATAAATGTCTTCCTCGGTCACTTGAAGTGACCAGCTAACTTCCATAGGGCCCACGCGGGATGAGGAATTGATGGTGAGGACCGCACTGAACGCAGTTTCCAAGGATTGGGAGGTATTTGTCCAGAGCATATTGGGCAGGACGAGTCTTCCAGATTAGGGAGAACTGTGGGCAATGCTTCATCAAGAAGAGATCAGACAGCTGACTAAGGCAGGGAGTAGCGGCAAAGGGGTCAGAATCAAGGAGGAAGAAGAGGATGTTACTCTAGCATCTGCGGGAAAGCAAGAGAAGAGGAAGAAGAAGGAACTCTCCAAGGTCAAGTGCTTCCATTGTGGGGAACTAGGTCATTTTGTGAACAAGTGTCCTAGGAAGAAGAGCAAGGAGAGGCTTCAGACTCGAAGGCAGCGCCTGCAAAGGCGGAGAAAGAAGTCGAGGAGGAAGACAATTGTGCCATGAGAGCGCATGTACCACTTGAGAAGTGGGGAGACATCAAGTTGTAGTCAAACGAACTACAGGGGATGAGGGGCAGGATTATTGAGGTACCAAACCTCTTGGATTATACCTTGCTACAGGAGCCCCGAAGAGGAGTAGCAAGATTGGAGGACGTCGGTAGAGACGGATGCGGATGGAGCGACAGAGAGTGCTACAGTGCAGGAGTCTCAGCACAGCGCAAGGCTAGAAGGCTACAACAGTGCAAGAGGCACGGGAGTGTTGCACCAGTGCAGGATGGCACAGAAAGGTGTGCAACGGTGCAAGATGCAGGGAGTTGTTGCAGTAGCACAAAGGTCAGTAGAGGGAGCACTTGTTAGCAATAGAGGGAGCTTCAGCATCGAGAGTGTTTGTAGCCTGACAGGGATGTCAGAAGTTGGGTGGATCAGGAGTTGCAGTGCAGTAGCAGTATGCCATAGACAATGCAACATGATGAGAGGGGATGCAGTGTAGATGCAATGCTGGGAGGATGGACAAGCAGCAGCACTGACGTAGAGGGAGTTGTCGTACGGATGCAGCAGTGGCAGTGGCAGGGCTATGGGCAACAGTACAAGATGTAGCAGTGCAGAGGATGTTGGGGGGGAGGCCTAGCATCAGCACAGAGACTGGTGCCGAATAATCAGTACGATACTCAGTGTGGAGTATTACTAGAGCACAATCCTCGCTAAGAGGGAGTGTTGATTTGGGGTAGCATCGGATGTGCTCCAGCCATAAAAACTAGTGGAGAGGCTAAAGCACATGAGATCTCCAAGACCCAGAAATGGTTTGGCCAAATTCTAACCGGTTTCAGAGATATTAAAATAATTAATATTTTTAATGGAGTTCCTCAGTCTAAACTTAGGAAAAATAAAATATTAATGGGTATGAATATAAAACTGGGTTAGAAGGTTCCAAAAGTCATGGATCAAGCCAAATCTAAACTTAACCATCGATTAGAGATTTAATCTCGGTCGTTGATGGACCAACGAGAAAAGTATAAGAGGAGGCTTGAGGGTCAGTTGGAGGATACACCAAAGTGATCAGTGATTCATTTTGCTAGAGCGGGTTTGCTAAGCAAAATTGAATCAGTGATCAGCAGCGAGGGGCAGTGTGTACGAGGCAGAGAGGCAGAGACGATACTGAGAGACCAACGCAGAAGCAGACACAACCAGAGCAGCAACCAATCCAAGCAATGCAGAGCCGAGCAGAGGCAACAAAGAGCCCAGAGAGGCTGTGTCATCCACGCAGAGGGCAGAGGGAGTGACACAGAAGCCTCTAGAGGCTGCGCAATGCCTCAGAGGGCTGACGCAAAGGGTCCTCGAGCTGATGCAAGTCAGCAAAAGGATTGACGCAGTGGCCAGAAGGGCCAACGTTGTGCTTCGATTGTGCTGGAGAGGGTTTCGTGGGACAGGTTTTTTGAACACCTGTTTCTGGATATAAAGGTATTGCTTCCATATATTTTTCTCTGTCGGATGAGCCGGTTTGGGCACCCAGATGTACTCTGATAAACTGCTTAATAATATAACCCTCTGAATAGCTGCACCGGTTTTCCCGCATTGGGTTTTTTCGAGGACTTTGGTCCAAAATAACGGTGTCACTTGTGTGCTTGTTTTCTTTCAGTTGATGATCTGTAGATGTTGATACTGTACTTGTGTTTATTTTCATTATTTACATGGTATATAACTTGTTCAGTAATTAAACAAGTAGGAAGAAATAAACCAGATAGTACAGGAAGAATTTCTAACACGTCAAACTTAGAAATTCCAACACATTTTAAGTGAGCATCTCAACATTGGTCATCGTCATATTTCAACTAGTGTCAAGCTATGAAACCAGATTCACTGGAAATGGCATGCGTGTCCGAATCCCACAAATCAGACACGATTCGTTGGATATTCGAATCCCAGAATGGGACACGTCGTGTCCTAACGGGACACACTTGAATCTCGTACGTGTACCGTTAGGACTCAACGTGTCCCAATTTTGGGATTCGAATCCCAAAAAAATGAAACCCGCGGGCATAAAAAAGTGTTGTTCTTTCATTCATTTACCACTTCTCTCTTTCAGTTTTGCATACATTGAGATGTGGACAAGGAGCTAAGCGTTTGGAGCAAGGAGCTAAGGGTGTGGAGCGTTCGACAAGGAGATTCAAGCACCAGGTAAGTGCATTTCATCTCTATTTTTTTGCATTTCTATTATAGCAGTTTGTATATGAATTTTTTTTACAGATTTGTGCATGTTTTGTTTATTTTTTTACAATGTTCATGGCTCAATCAAGGGCAGCAGTTAAGAGGCAAAGGGGAAGAATGTCTCCATTGGAGATGCCCCTCCTCCCCTAATATCATTAGAGTCTGCTGCAAGTAATGTTGAGAGAAGAAGAGGACCTAAAGATAGCATTGAGAAATATCCCTTGTGGAAATATGTCACAAGAGAGGATGGGACAAGCACCAAGGGGAAGGGAGGAGGCAATGTGCAATGCAAATGCAACTTTTGCCACATTTCTTTCAAAAGCACATATTACCATGTGAAAGGCCATTTGTTGGCTTTACCAAGTTGTGGAATTGGAGCTTGTAAAGTTGTTCCTTTACAAAAGATGAAAGAAATGGAAAAGGAGTTCATTGTTGGTATGGTAAATGTGGCTACAAAATCAAAAAAAAAAACAAGAATGAAGACCCCCTGCCATTTTTGAGGAAAGGCACCACAAAATTTGCATTTGAGAGCTCTATTGGGGGACAAGCCGCAAAAAGAAGAGCAATTTCACTTGGTCCAATGGAGAAGATTTTTCAAAAAGAGAAACAAGAAGAGCTTGATCTCACCATTGCCTTCTTTTTCTATCAAAACTTCATATCATTTAATGTTGCACACTCACCTCTATTTATTGAGATGTGTCGAGCTCTAACTCACGGGTCTCCATCATGGTATGTGCCTCCTAGTTCAGAGAAGCTTAGAACCACATTGCTGACAAAGGCAAAAAAAGAGGTGCAAAAATGCTTGAGCCTATTAAAGCATCATGGCCAACATCTGAGGTTAGCATTGTTTCTGATGGATGGACAGATCCAGCACGACACCCAATCATCAATTTCATGGTGTCTTCCTTGAATGGTCCAGTTTCTTGAAAGTAGTGGATACACTTGGAGAATACAGGGATGCACAATTTACGGGTGAGTTATTTATTAAAGTTATTGAAGATGTAGGTGTTGATTCTTGTGTGAAAATCATTACAGATAATGCACCTGTTTGCAAGGCTGCTGGATGATTGTGGAAGCTAAATATCCACAAGTGTTTTGGACACCTTGCATTGTCCATTCATTGAACTTAGCACTGAAATCCATTACTTCTGATGTGCTTTGGATTGGTAACATTATTGAGAATGCACGACATATCCGTAACTTTGTGCAAAATCATACAAATGCCCTCACTATCTACAAGGAGTATAGCAATCTATCATTGTTGAAGATTGTTGATACACGGTTTGCCTCTTCATTCATGATGTTGAAGAGGTTGAGGGAGGTCAAGACCGCTCTTGGGGCCATAGTTATTTCTGAGTTTTGGTCTTTTTGAAGAAAGACAGATCAAATAGCCTCTAAAAGAGTATAGGACACAATGCTAGATGATGCTTGGTGGGAGAGGGTAGATCTAATTATTTAGATCATGGAACCTATCATTTCTTTGCTTCAATTTGCAGATACGGACAAACCCATCCTAGGAGAGGTTTATGAGGGATGGGATTCCATGATTGAGTCTGTGAGGAGCATTATTCTACAGAGTGAGTGCCCCGAGTATGAGACATCACCAGAGGCCTTTTGTGGTACTATACAGGATATTCTTGTCAGTAGATGGGACAAGAATTGCACACCTTTACATTGTTTGGCTCACTCATTGAACCCAAAATACTACAGCCATGAGTGGCTGAATGGTGGACCTTCCCGCAGATTCCCTTCTCACATGGATGGTGAAATCTCACCAGGGAGGAAAGATGCATTCAGGTGGGTTTTTTCAGGATAGAGCATTGCTTGATGAGATGGAGGATGCCTTTGCAGAGTTTTCCACTGGCACTGGTCGATTTGCAAGATATGATGTGATTAGAGATAGGGGGCTAAGAAGCCCTATTCTTGGTGGGCAAATCATGGGGCAACAAGCCCTCCTCTTCAGCAGTTAGCCATGAGGCTCCTCTCTCAGGTGACTTCATCATCTTGTTGTGAGAGGAATTGGAGCACATATGGGAATTTGTATAGTGTGAAGAAGAGCAGGCTTGAGCAACCCAGGGCAGAGACAATGGTGTATATGCACACCAACCTTCGTCTCATTTACAGGCAGAGGGAAGAGTGGTTGAGGGGAAAGACAAAGATGTGGGATGTCTTTCCTGATGATATGGGTCTGGACAGCACTGTTGAGTTGGCATTGGCCAACATGGATCTGAATGATCCAGTGCCAGAGCCTGTTAGATTTGATGACAGTGATATTTTAGAGGGGTCAACCTCCACACTAGCAGATGCAAAGGCGACTATGGATACAGGGGAAGAGGAGGATGCAGAGGAGAGCAGTGGTGAGTCTGGTGACCATGATGCTGAGGACATTGATGCTGATTCTGATGATGACTATGAGGATTGTTGACTCATGAGTCATGGGCTACCTATTGCCTTGAGGCTTGTATACCTGTAGTTGTTTTATATTTTCTATTTCTATTTGCCAATGGCATTGCACTACTTATGTAACACATTTTGATTTGATGACTTAATGAAAAAACTATAGTTCTCAGTGTCTTTATCTTATTATCTTGAGTTGTAAGTTGTCTTTCATTTATGAATCATGATTTATGTGACATATATTTGAATTTTGTATGTACTATGCATGCTATAATGTTACTAACTTTGTACACGGTAAAAGTAACATCTAGATGAAGATCTATGTTTGAAATCAACGAATTTGTATCATTAATGAGAATTTGTGTAAGAAATATCTAATTTTTAATATATATATTTTTAATAAAATAATATATAACGAATCCTACGTGTCTTGTTCCGGGGGGTCAACATGTCTGAATCCGACTCTCGAATCCCCGTATCCTACGAATCCTGAATCCCTGTGTCAAGTGACTTAGGTGTCAAGTAATCATTGTGCAATTAGTCATTTCTTCTAAACATCTTATGGAATATTGTTGAATATTGGCACTTGTAACTTTAAGCATCTATCTTCTCTTAAGATTGTTACCTAATCATTGTTAAGTACTCTTGCTTTAAGATAATTCACATTAAGTACTTAAACAACATAAACTAATCTTAACTCAAGATAATTTCACGCATCATCATTGCACAAGCATCCTAGGACTTAGTTTGCATTAATAATTTACCTCCAGCATAAGCTTGGTTGATAGACTCCTAGGGCAACCCTTTTCCCATTAGCTTGAAGGATTCAATTCTTCTTAGTGGTTAACATTGGATCTTGCAATCGTAAAAGCCACAGTCTCTGCAGTGCCGGAGGCACTGGGTGGGTGGAACATAGGGGGAGGTATCATTAATAAGGCCACTGTCTGCTTCTCGTTGGCTTCCATTTCACAACCTACTCTGAAGGATGTTTCTCAAAACAGATAAGGGAGAGGTTCTATCTAGATTAAGCATTTAATCTAAAATTACCAACATCCTTGCATCACACATAAATTCTAGGATTCGCACATCATATAAGTTAGTTGATCATTCAAGCAGCGGGTTGCCATCCAGTTACTTGACATTAATTTACATTAATCAAGAATTTTGACTCCATAAGGCACTGGGCTCATACTCAAGAAATCTAATCCAATCATTAATCTTGCTAAATTTAACCTAGTAGTTAGGCCACTCATCCATGTCTCCCAAGCAAGCTGGTTACCTACTTGCTTTCAATCATCTCATTTCCATAGGGACTACCCCCCATAGCCTATTATTGGGAGATAGCTAGAATAGAGTGGGTGGGGATCAGAGTGACATCCCCCCCCTGAGCGGTTGTCGCGGTGCCTGTACAATACTTAAATTGTTGAAATTTATGAAATACTGATTCATCCCCCACCCCTCGTGGCCGCCCTCTCAGTGTTTCCAAAAATTTGATCTCATAAAGTCGCTTTAAGTTTATTTCTCATAAACTTATGTCATAATATATGTGCTTATGGGATGTATTATTATTTGAGGTATTTCTCCCATGATTCCGTTCATCATGGAAAGGGAAGTGGAACAATCTTGGTTCTAGTGGTATTTCCGCTGTATATTCATATCATACAAGAAAAACAGTAAGTGTACATTGCATTCATCTTCTTAAAATGAACATTGAAAGAGTTGGTTCATGATACCTCATTGGATAACAAGTGTGTTTATATTTTTGAAGTACAGCATTAAATAATTCAGAAATAATAGCATGAATGTTTCAAAAGTGAAAGGAAATTATTAAGAGCACAATTGTACAGTTTTATGGTACTGGTATGACAGAAGTTACTGTAGCCCAAGTAATAATAGGGAGAACCACACTTAAAATGAAGACAAAATCTCAGCATCTAAGTTGAGAGATCTCAGAGTTAACCTCTTTTCCCTGGCAGCAAAAAAGCATTAACAGGAGGTCAAAGATAGTTTCATTGTTTTCATACCTAAACAATGGTGTTCCTCCCCTTAATATATATAGCAGGAGTACAAATCTCAGGCATGACTTCCAAGAGTCTTAACAATAATGCAACAAAGCAGAAATCTTGGGTGTGATATTTCTCAACAATGTTGCTAAATTAACTCTAGAAGCTCAGACTAGTTAAATCCAAAGCATGGACAATAAGGAAAATATTCCGAAGCAATATATCACTTTTTCTACGAAAGAGAGAGCTGCAATGCAACAGTTTATCTTCACAAAGGAAATATTTAACAAAATGCATTACTTCTGTGAGAATATCTGAGATCACACAAATATACATTATACAACTGCAAACATTAAGGGAAATTCCCAGATGCATGTTAGAAATGTCGCCAATCTTATCACATATTGTGATAGGCAACTTACAAAACAAACTGATTATCACAAACAAATATGGCTCAAAAATAGGATCTGAAAAAAGGAATTTCTGGTAACCACAATCGAAACTCAAACAACATTTTATAACAAAATGCGATTAAGACTTAAGCATATGCAATGATAGTATAATTTTGTGTCTTGCTTTCTTCAAGAGATGCCTCAATGTTTCTATCTGAGCTCTATTATGGTAGGAAACATAGAACTTGTCGAGGAAAAGAAAAATCACCAATGAACTACTTACCAGGATCTTTCTCTGAAGGCTTCAAGATATATGTGTTACCAGCTGTGACTCCCAATGGAAACATCTACACATAAAAATGTGGAACAATTTGAATATTTTGAAATTTTATATATCATGTCCAAATCTATTGGATTTCTATATTTCGATCAAGTAGCCTTGATGAGTAATTTACAAAAGTGCTAAGAAGTATATAGGTAAATGCTAATAAAGAATATGTATATTACTCATTTATGATCATTAAAATGATACTATAATGCATGCAATCACTTGAAACGTATATATAGACAATACACTTTGATAGATCTCGAGAGACAGCATCAACTGAAATGTTCATGCAAAAAGAACAATTTGACACCTATACAATTACTTTTCATAAAGGAAAATCCATGGCTGAATTTCTTTTGGATATGTAGGTTTCATTTATATCCATCATTTGGTACTCATATCAGAGGCCTCTAGCAATCAACAACATAAAAGTTGTTGGCAATTATGATTGTTTACAAACAACCAAAAATTTGCCAATTTTTCCAGTGAAAAACAAGTATCCGTCCAGTATTAGCTATACACAGGCCACATCGAAAGTGCTCTAATATTAAAGATGGAAATTGAGATCAAAATGTAATAAATCAAAGGCCATCGCTCCCATGTTAAACTCATGCACTAAAATTAGTTTTTTAACTAAGACATGGAGCAGACAAAACCCGAAGGTCCAAAGCACGCAAATAATAATGATTGCAAAAACAAATGAAGCATTTGCTGGGTTTGTGCAAGGAAACAATCTAAAACCAACTTTGAAGTAGAGATAAGAACCAATCTGAGTTACGCTACAGCCATATATTGCCCTCAATTTACAGCTTTGTCATTAAACATCACACGCATGGCTTCACTAAATAAAGGTTATTGGCCTAAGGTTATTCTGTCACTGTGGTCATTTGATTCAAACATGCACGTAGTGGAATTAGCACATTCACAGCAATGACTGCGATGATTTAAACTCAGATTCAGAGTCTCTAGATTATGGCAAGGCAAATATTCAAGCAATCAAACAATATCACAAATGAATCCACAGAACATTCACACACATTGGCACAACAAATTCAATCTTGAACATTCAACTTTGACAAGCGACTTAAAAGTTTCTCTTCTTCACTTTTTTGGAAATAGACCTTACACTGTAATAAAACTAGGCTTAGATAAGACTTTGGCTTTAACCACGATCTGGTATAATAGTTTTGTTTCAAATTTCAAGTAAAATGTACAAAAAAATCCTTTAAATAAAAAAGCAATATTGTGTATTTGTGCCTGTGGCAATGTCTCAGCACAGAAGATCCTAATTGAATGAAGAGACATACCCACAAAGGAATCATAGCTGGAAAGTTGAATGGGCATATCCCAGCACAAACACCTAGAGGTTGCCTGATACTGTACGTATCAATGCCAGATGATACATTCTCCACAAACTCTCCCATTTGTAAGCTTGCCATGTTGCAAGAATGTTCCACAACCTCTGCAAAAAAATAGACACAACGAATAAAATTAGTGGAATATACAATAATAACATTGGTACATCTACAGAATCTACTTCTTTTAATTCAGAGCAGATAAATAGAAGAACAATAGTTGTGTAGAAAAACCAAAGGAATTGCAAATAGATTAATGTAGTTGCAAAAAGAGACCCAAAGTCCACTTATTCATAAGGCCTTACCCATCATGCATATCTAGAATGGAACTTTCTAATCTTGGGGGGCAGTGCTATATGTAAGAAACATTTCCATGGGAAAAAGATTCCTTGGCAGATTCCAAAAGATATGGGCAAGGTGACGATTGTGGTGGTACAACAGCCTAGTCCAAGGGTATTACAGAAATTGAGCACATAAAGAAACCAAGAACTCAAACGAGTTCTTAGTATCATATTGCTCAGTGAGAAAGAGAAAGCTTTCTTATATAGGATTACAAGCAAGTCACCCCCACGGGTTAGCTCAAGTGGTCTAGAGCCAGCCGTGAAGTTCTTTGATATTGTTGCTAGTTGTTGCTAATCAAGGATTTGACTCTCTTCAATTCACTTGGGGCGAAGCCCCGTAATCAGGGGACGATGGTTTACCCAGTTTACCATCCACGAAATGTGGGGAAGTACTCTAGGCTTTCCCATGCTTTCATTCCCAGTAGTAAACAAAAAAAATGATTACAAGCGAGTCAAGCCAATCTACCTTATGAATATGGGAGAGAGTGAAAAATGCAATAAAGTAAAATAAGATCAAATTGACTTTATTAATGCCTATGTCTAATATCTAATTGAATATTATAAGCTAATGTTTACTTTAACACCAGTGTATAATGGAAATCGAGCACATAAAGAAACCAAGATAACTTGAAGGAGTTCTTTGTATTGTATTGCTTCGTAAGAAAGTGAAAGGTTTCTTGTACGGGATTACAAGCACGTCAAGTCAATCCACTTTAGAATGTGGGACAAACCAAGAAGCACAATAAAGTGAAATAAGACATAAAAGCATAAAATAACCTAAAATTGAATTTACTTTAATAATGCCTACATTTAATATCTAATTGACCATTATAAGATAATATTTAGTTTAACACCTTCCTTTAATGGCCAATCTACTAAGTACACCAAGCTTAACCGGAATTTTACGTATTTTTTACAACTCAAAGACTTGGTGAGAATATATGCAATTTGGTCCTCTATGGGACAGTACAACAACTCGCTAGATCCATCCTCTAAAGTTGTATAGTGAAGTGGCAATGTACATAAACATGCTTGGTGCGTTCGTGGAAGGTTGAATTCTTAGCAAGTTTGATCACCCCTTGATTTTCACATAACATGGATGTTGCCTTTGTTTGTTGCATTTGCATCTGAAAGCATCCTCCTGACCCAAATTACTTCGCATGCTCCTTTCACTACTTTGTTATATTTTTCTTTTATCAATGAAAGGGATACTATATGTTGCTTCTTCTTGATCATATGACTACACCCATGCTAAGGTTGGAAGCATATCCAGAAGTGGATTTTCTATCATCAACAAAACCTACCCAATCTAAATCTATAATATACCCACACACCCGAGGATCTTTGCTTCTATTGTATAGAATGCCAAAGTCAAGTGTCCCTTTCTCATATCTCAAAACTTGCTTCATTGTAGTCCAATTCCCTACCTTTAATCCTGCCATGAATCTGAAAATGAGACTCATAGTGAAACTCAAACAAGGTCTAGTGGCTATAAGATATATCAAGCTACCCATCGATTGCATGTATACTGATCCAGGTGGATGTTGGCGGCCACCCACTATCCCACTTGGACCCCCACAACTATCTCTTTCAGTTTTTCAGTTTCCGTAATTGTAGCACAATTTACTATTTTTATCAGTTTTTCGGGTTCTAAACTTCCAGAGCCGTTTTAAGGCCCTAAACATCGTTTTTTGGAAAAAACGGGAGCAACATGGGGCGTAAAAGAATGTTACTCTTCCCAAAGTTATAGTCCTCGGATAGATCTTTCTAACGAGCTATTGTACGCGTCAAACGGAGATCAGGTGCCAAAGTTACGACCCCGGGAAGTTGATGTACCAATTTACCCAAAATGGGGCCCACAATTTGGCGTTTCATCTCCTAGGGTTAGGTTTTTGGATGTTTAGGGTTTTCCATTGCTTCTCAACAATAAATAGGCCTTCGAGCCTCATTGTAACACAGTTCAGAAGCATGTAGCCGCCACATCTCTTCTCAAAGATAAGCTACCATGGCCCTAGCTGGTTTATTTCCATTGCTGTTTGTAAGCATATTTCAGTATTTTACATTAATAAAATGAAGTATTATTTCCGTTGCATCTTTGTGTTTATGGTTATCTCTATGATTTGTTGCGTTCCTGTTTAAATCTGGATTAGTGGCATCAGAGCAGTCTGCTTTTTCTCGGTTTTTTTTTGCATGTCCCCAACGAGGTCAAGATATAAGGAGTTAGGGCTTGAACTGGTCGAACCTTTGCAAGACCAGCCTCGAAAATCCCGACGACCTCCCATGGCGGATGAGAAGAAAGACGAGGGGGTAGGAGATCCTCTCAAAATCTTGCTCAAAGAAGCCCTCGAGCGACAAAAGAACGCGATTATGGACAACTTTGCGCATATCCTTCAGCGGCTACCCAAAGGCGACGAATTGGCTTCCAATAGCTACTCTAGAAACGCCACACCCTTTAAGGTACAAGTTAATTTTGAAATCCCCATCTTTGAGGGTCAGATAGACACAGATGTCGTAGATAAATGGTTAAATCTGCTTGAAGGGTATTTTTTTGTTCATGATTTTTCCAGTCGGGAAAAGATTGTTTTCGCTCTTCTCAAAGCAGCCCCCCATGTCAAGGACTGGTGGGAAACCTACTGCGAGCAGAAGTATGAAAGCACGGGCGCACTATTTTCAGCCGCACCCACTTGGAATTCATTCCGGGATGCCATCAAGGAGCAGTACTACCCTGTCAAAAGCGGTGAGGACAAATACATAAAGTGGACCACGCTGCGACAAGGACGAGACCAAGATGTGTTGAAGTTCACAAACATTTTTCATACCCTTCGCACACAGTAGAGTATCAAAGACTCTGAGTTGCATCTGGTACTCAAATACCGCGGCTGCCTACACAGGTACATCCAGGAAGAGATGGAGTTCCTGAACATCTCCTCGCTCGGCACAGCGTACCGATACGTTGTCAAAATCGATCAGAAATTCAAACAAAAGAAGCGAGACTTTGGATCTGCAAATCCGAAGACCAAAGGACAAAGCCAACGCGGGGTGACCCAAGACAACCTGTCAAAGCCGCAAGAAAAGAACAACACCACGAAGTCGAAGAAGGACACAAGAAAGTGGTGTGAATTCCATAAGAGCCCCACTCAGAGCACAAGTGAGTGTCGGACGTTGTTGGTGGCCAAGTTGAAGGCTTTAGAATCAGATGCATGTTCCGACCCTCAGTCAGAACTCGACAAGAGGAATGGAAAAGGGAAGTAGATCATTGATGAGAAGCCCAGCGCCACTGTTGCCACAGCCAAGATCCAGAAGAATGAGCCCGAAGATCCAGAGGAGGGCAAGCGTCTTTTCCACTCACAGATGTGGGTGAAGGATTCACCGCTGCAATTCATTTTTGACAATGGGAGCCAAAAGAACCTCATTTCAACAGAGGTCATGAAGCGGTTGGGCCTATTGACTACACCACACCCGCAACCGTACAGTATTGGGTGGCTTCACCAAGGACGAGATCTCCGAGTTCGCGAGCAGTGTCGCCTTCCTTACAGCATCAAACCCTTCACAGACAAGGTATTGTGTGATGTTACACGTCTGAATGTTTGTGATGTACTATTAGGCTAGCCATACTTGTGGAGACGACATGATGTGTTTGAGTCAAGGCCTCGTGCTGTCATTATTTCTTTGTGTAATTCATTATACAGGATACCGTAGGTAGCCCCACCTACTGCCAACTCTTTGATCACTACCAAGAAAGGCAGCAAGCTCATCTCCCAAACTAGGAAATTCATTTTCTGTCTGGTTCGCTCCCAAAATAAGGGGAAGATCGTCACCACATCCATGAACCCCGCGAAGGGTTCCTCCACACAGCAGCAGCAGCAAAGGGACACGGTCATGACAGAACACAGGAACAACTTCTCCTCACCCACAGCGGTACCACACAAGCTTCAAGTGGGCAACAAAGTCTGGTTGCATCTGCAGAAAGAATGCCTTACAAGAGCCCATCAAAAGCTCCGACCACGCCAACATGGTCCTTACACCATTACCAAGGTTGTGGGAAATAATGCTTTGGAGCACATCGTTCCTCCATTCCTTCGCCTGCACCAAGTGTTCAATGTGTACCGCCCTCGACCATGCTTCCCACCATTACTGGACACATCCGAGATTGCAGAAGAGCTCACCATGGACCAAGTTCAGCAGATGGAGGAACTCAACGCAATGGGGACCATTACTTCCTAAGGGGAGAGGAATGATCTAGGTGGATGTTGGTGGCCACCCACCTATCCCACTTGGATACCAACAACTCTCTTTCAGTTTTTCAGTTTCCGTAATTGTAGCACAATTTACTATTTTATCAGTTTTTTGGTTCCTGAACTTTCGGAGCCGTTTTAAGGCCCTAAACGACGTTTTTTTGGGAAAACTGGGAGGAACATGGGTCGTAGAAGAATGTTGTTGTTCCCAAAGTTATAGTCCTTGGATAGATCTTTCTAACAAGCTATTGTATGCGTCAAACGGAGATCGAGTGCCACAGTTACGACCCCGGGAAGTTGATGTACCAATTTACCCAAAACAGGGCCCACAATTTGGCGTTTCATCTCCTAGGGTTAGGTTTTTGGATGTTTAGGGTTTTCCATTGTTTCTCAACAATAAATAGGCCTTCAAGCCTCATTGTCACACACTTTAGAGGCATGTAGCCGCCACATCTCTTCTCAGAGATAAGATACCATCGCCCTAGTTGGTTTAATTTCATTGTTGTTGTAAGCATATTTCAATATTTTACATAATAAAATGAAGTATTATTTCCACTGCATCTCTGTGTTTATGGTTATCTCTGTGATTTGTTGTGTTCCAGTTTAAATCCGGATCATATACTAACTCATTAACTGCCTTAGAGTCGGTCTTGGCTAAAAGTTTCAGCCCTTTCTCATAGTTGTAAATGATATTTTGTGATATATCATTCTAAACCTGTGAGTGTAGGTTTTCATAGTTAATCAGCATGATGCTTATCCTTTATGGAAACAAATTGTGCATCAACTTTTTAAACTTCCAAAGTTTGGTTTGGACACTCCACCCATCTTTAGGGAGAAAAGAAGCCGTATAATTGATGAAAAATGAGAGTTGGAGAGTGGTTTAAAGAAGAAAGTTTAAGGATAGTCATTGGATAAAGATTATATTTAATTAAATGAGTTGAATCTTGGAAATTATTGTGAAAAGATAAAGATTAATGATAGGAAATTATAAAATAATAAAAAAGTGTTAAAGAAGGATCAAGACCAGTAATTAAGATTAAATTATAGGAACTTGGCATAAATAGACTTAAAGGGGAGTTAGGTTAAGATTAAATTATAGGAACTTAGAATAAATAGACTTAAAGAAAGGAATTAGACCACTTAACTAAATTGAGTAATCAATAGAAAAAGTGTTAAAGGGAAGATCATAGTTTCTTTTTAAAGAAGTTGGGTTATTTTAAGATGTGGAAATCATAAGTTTGACACATTAGAAATCCCTACTGCAATATCTGGCTTATTATCTCCTACTTGTTTATTCCATTAACAAGTTATTTATTAATATAAATACTTAAATAAACACAAATGCAGCCTTCATACATATACAGATCAGCAACTGAAATAACTGAGACAATCACAAAAGGGACACCGTTATTTTTGGACAATCGTCCCCGAAAAATGTTGGAATTTGAGTCTAACACGTCATAAATTCTTCCTGCATTATCTGGTTTATTTCACCTACTTGTTTATTTCTTAACAAGTTATTTAACCATATAAATACTGAAAATAAACATAAATGCAATCTCAACCATCTACACATCATCAACTAAAAATAACAAACAAACACATAAGGGACACCGTTATTTTTGGACAATCGTCAATGAAAAAACCCAACTTGGGAAAACCGGTGCAGCAGTTCTGAGGGTTTTATTATTAAGCAGCTTTCTTGAGTACAACTAAGGTGCCAAACTGGCTCGCCCAACATAGATATCTATCTGGCAATAGTACCTCTCTTCAGAAGCAGATATTCAGCAGGTCTGCTCCACGAAAATCTCTCCAACGCTTCTCTGAGGCGCTGCGTCAGCCATCCTAGCCTCTGTATCACTCTAAAACCCCCTGCGTTAGCCTTCTGCTACTCTGAGCTGGCTCTTTGCCCTTCTGCGTCACCCATGCAGGCCCTGCTAGCCTCTGCGCAGTCACTCTAGCCCTCTGTGTGGCTCCTGCTGGCTCTGTGTAGCCTCCTCAATCTCTCTGTTGGTCCTTCAGCAGTATCTCTGCCTCTCTGCTATGCACTCACTGCCCCTCGCTGCAACTCTGATCACTTGCTCGAATTTTCTCAGCAAACCCGCTCTAGAAAATCGAACTAACTGATCAATTTTGGTGTATCTCCAACTAACCCTCAAGCCTCCTCTTATACTTTTCCTGTTGAGTCTTCAACGGTCGAGATTAAGTCTCTAATCAACTGCTAAGATTAGATTTGGCTTGATCCATGTCATTTACAACATTCTCACCCAATTTTATATTAATACCCATTAATATATTAATTTTCCTAAGTTTAGACTTAGGAACCCAATTAAAAATATTAATTATTTTAATATTTCTCTCACCGAGTGGAATTTCCCCAAACCATTTCTGGGACTTGTTGATCTCATGTGCTTTAGCCTCTTCACTAATTTTCATGTCTAGAGCACATCCAATGCTACCCCAAATCAACACTCCCTCTTAGCGAGGAATGTGCTCTAGTAATGCTCCACCACTGAACATCACACTAATCCTCCAACACCGATACCTATGCTGATGTTGGGCCTGCTACCCTACATTAACTACACTACTGCCTCTTGTACTACTGCCCATGGCTCTGCCACTGCCACTGCTACATCTGTACTGAAGCTCCCTCTCAACATGCTGCATCATGCTACCCATAGCACTACTACTGCTAACTGTTGCATTGCAACTCAGTTACCGAGAAGTAAGTAATTGATCTACACAACTACTAACATCTTTGTCAGCCTAGAAGCCTCTTGATGCTGAAGCTACCTCTGCTGCTATCGAGTGCTTTCTTTGCTGCCTCTGCGTTGTTGCAAACACCTCTGTGCCTCTCGCACTGTTGCAACCTCCTTTGTGCCTTTCTACACTGCTGCAACCACCTCTATGCCTCTCACACTGCCACAACTCCCACTGCGCTACTACAAACCTCTGCACTCTAGCATTGCCTTATCGCTCCATCCACATCTTGCTTCTACCGACATCTGTCATCCTGTTACTGTCATTTGGGGCTCCCGTAGCCAGATATCATCCAAGAGTTTGGGTACATCAAGGATCCTGCCCCTCATCTTTTGTAGTCCTCCTGACTACAGCTCGATGTCTCCCCACCTCTTCTCTAGAGGTGCATGAGCGCTCATGGCACAGTCGTCATCTATCTCGACTTCTTTCTCCGCCTGAGTGGGAGTTGCCTTGGAGTCAAAAGCCTCTCCCTTATTCTTCTTCCTGGGACACTGGATTGCATAATGACCTAGCTCCCCACAACAGAAGCACTTCACCTTGGAGATGTCCTTCTTCTTCCTCTTCCCCTATTGTCCCGCAAATGCCAGAGTCACATCCTCCTCTTTCTTGATTCAAACTCCTTTGCTGCTACTTCCCGCCTTGGTCAACTGTCTGATCTCTTCTTGGTGAAGAGATACCCACATCTCTTCCTATCCTAGAAGATCAGCTCTACCCAAAATGCTTTGGACAAATGTCTCCCAATCCTCGAAGACTGCATTTAGGGCATCCTCACCATGAACTCTTGATCCGGTGTGGCCCCTATGGAAAGTAAGTTGGTCCCGAATCTCCTGCAACCTGCTGAGGTATAGATCTACCTGCTCCCCCTTCTGCATTTGATACGACCGCAACTCATTCTCCAATAGCATCTTCCTCTACACGGAAGTGCCCTGATACAATGTCGTCAAAGTGTCCCACATCTCCTTTACCGTATACTTCTCGATAATATGATGAACTACATGATCCTTGACCCCATCAAGGATTATGCACTTAGCCTTCGCCATTACATCCCCATACCTTTCATTATCAGTTGGGTCGACTAGGATAGCCATGGTTCTCAAGACGAAGCCCTTGACATGATGTCTATCCAGAACAGACAGGATCATGGCCTTCCAGATGACAAAGTTGGACGCCCCGTCCAACCTGTCCTGATCCCTCAGTCCGTTCATTGCCATCTCTGCTCTTCTACTAGACTCCCTCTGAGTCTCTACTTCCCTCCTGGAAGTTCTCTCCTAGACTCCCTTTGAGTCTCGATTTCCCTGCTGGAAATCTTCTCGCCAGCTGTCGATCTGCTCCTCTCCGATCCTCTATGCACCTGCAACACAAATCTGGATTTCTTGCCTAGAAATCCCTCAAGGCAGCACCTCCCTCTACCTTGGTTTTGTCCCGTTAGGTACTGTTGACAGCAACAACACCCCACCAGCTTCCCACTCCACAATTTGCCCACAGCTCCCTAGGCCCCAGCAGATGAAGAAACTAAGCTAGTTAGCTCTATGCAATCCCGGCAAGGCTGAATCGCTCTTCTAGCCAACTGCTTCAAGCCTACCTGAATGAGTAAGATGACATGGCTCTTCGTGAGCCCCTTCTGCCTCTCTTTGCCTCTGCACTGGCCTTCTCTCTAGCATCAAATGATGACGTAAGCCCTCTGCACCACTCCTTCATTGCTGCTTTCTGCTTAGGAACAACTTTTGTCTCTTAGGACAGTTGTTTTTGTTGCAAATTTTCTGATTTAGTTGGTGCCTTCAGCTCTCCTGTGGTCTACAACGCTCTGATACCATGTTAGAATTTCTGAGTCTAACACATCAAAAATTCTTCCTGCATTATCTGGTTTATTTCACCTACTTGTTTATTTCTTAACAAGTTATTTAACCATATAAATACTAAAAATAAACACAAATGCAATCTCAACCATCTACAAATCATCAACTGAAAATAACAAACAAACACACAAGGGACACTGTTATTTTTGGGAAATCGTCCCCGGAAGTACCTCTCTTCGTAGATAGATATTCCGGTTGATCAGCAACTGGATGATTGATCCCACAACAACTCAGACAATTCCTTAGCTGGACAGTGAAAGTTGCTCCAAGCTTCTCTTTTGAACTGCGTCACCCTTACAGATTTGTGTCTGCCTCTTAGCTCCCAGTCTGCCCCACGAAAATTTCTCACCAATGCCTCTTCAGCCCAGTGTCAGCGTTGCAGCCCTCTGCGCTGCCTGCGTCAGCTTCTTGGGCCTTTGCGTCAACCTCTTGGCCCTCTGCGTCACCTGCGCTGGCCTCCTTAGCCTCTACGTCAGTCCTGGTTGCCTCTGCGTCAACCTTCCAAGGCTATGCGTTATCTCTCCGGCATTTTCTCTGCCTCTTTGATATGTATTCCCGGCCTTCTGCCGAACTTCCCCTCGCTGCAACAGATCACTAACTCGATTTCTCAGCGAACCCTGCCCCATAAAATCGAATTCTTGATCAACTTGGTGTGTCTCCAACTGACCCTCAAGCCTCCTCTTATACTTTTCCTGTTGACGATTCAACGTCGACATTAAGTCCCTAATCAACGGCTAAGATTAGATTTGGCTTGATCCTCGTCATTTAGAACTTTCTCACCCATTTTATATTAATACACATTAATATTTTAATTTTCCTAAGTTTAGTCTTAGGAACCCCAATAAAAATATTAATTATTTTGATATCTCTCCATCTGGGTGGAATTTCCCCAAACAATTTCTGGGTCTTGGAGATCTCATGTGCCTTAGCCCCTCCATCAACTTTCATGGCTAAAGCACATCTAATGCTACCAAAAATCAACACTCCCTCTTAGCGAGGAATGTGCTCTAGTAATGCTTCACCATAGAAACACCACACTGATCTTCCGCATCGATACCTGTGTTGATGCTTGGCCTACTGCCTCACATTCCCTACACTGTTGCTTCCTGTACTGCTGCTCTTGACACTGCCACTGCCACTGCTACATGTGTACTGCATCTCCCTCTCAACATGTTGCCCATGCTGCCCTAGCACTACCACTGCTAACTGTTGCACTACAACCTAGTTACCAAGAAGTAAGCAACTGACTTTGCCCAAGTACTGACATCTCGATCAGTCTGGATGCCTCGTGATGCTAAAGCTGCCTCTACTGTTATCCTATGCTCCCTCTGTTGCCACTGTGTTGTTGCATACACCTATGTGCCTCTCACATTGCTGCAACCTCCACTGCGTTGCCTCAGATTTCTGCACTCAAGCACTGCCTTGCTGCTCCACTGCACTTTACTCCACCCGACAGTTGTCATCATGCTACTGTCGTTAAGGGCTCCCGTAGTTGGATGTGATCCAAGAGTTTCGGCACCTCAAGAATCCTGCCCCTAATATGTAGTCCTCTTGACTACAACTCGATGTCTCCCCACCTCTTCTCTAGAGGTGCATGAGCACTCATGGCACAATCGTCATCAGTCTTGACCTATTTCTCCGCCTTAGCTGGAGCTGCCTTAGAATCGAAAGCCTCTCCCTAGTTTTTCTTCCTGAAACACTGGGATACATAATGTCCCAGCTCCCCACAATGGAAGCACTTCACCTTGGAGATGTCCTTTTTCTTCCTCTTCCCTTGTTGTTCCGCAGATGTTAGAGCGGCATCCTCCTCCTCTTTCTTGATTCGACCTCCTTTGCCACTACTCCCCGCCTTGGTCATCCTCCTGATCTCTTCTTGGCGAAGAGCTGCCCACATTTCCTCCCATCCTAGAAGAGTAGCCTTGCCCAAAATAATTTGGACAAATGTCTCCCACTCGTCGGAGACTACATTCAACACAGTCCTGACCATAAATTTTGGATCCGGTGTGTACCCCACGGAAGTAAGCTAGTCGCAAATCTCCTGCAATCTGAGAAGGAATGGATCTATCTGCTCTCCCTTCCGCATCTGATATGACCATAGTTGATTCTCCACTAGCATCTTCCGCTGCATGGAAGAGCCCTGGTATAAGGTGTCAAGTTGTCCCACATCTCCTTTGTTGTGTTCTTCTCGGCAATATGCGATATGATCCTTGACCCCGTCTAGGATCATGCACTTCGCCATTGCCATTGCATCCTCATACTTCTCGTTCTCAGCTGGGTCAACTGGGATAGCCATGGTTTTCAAGGCATAGTCCTTGATGCGATGTCAATCCAAGACTGTCAGGAACCTGGCCTTCCAGATGACAAAGTTGAAAGCCTCGTCCAACCTGTCCTGATCCCTTAGTCCGTTCATTGCCATTTCAGCTCCTCTTTTGGACTCCCTCTAAGTCTCGACTCCCCTCTTGGAAATCTCCCTTTAAATCTTGATTTCCCTTCTGAAAATCCTCTGGCCAACTATCGAACCGCTCCTCTCCAATCCTCCTTGCAATTGCAACTCGGATCTAGATTCCTTGGCTAGAAATTTGTTGAGGTAGTGACTCCCTCTACCTTGGTCCCGCCATCTCCTCAAATAACAATCTGCCCACAACTCCCCAAGCTCCGGCAACCGAAGAAACTGAGCCTTTTAGGTTCTACGCAATCCTGACAAAGGCTAAATCTGCTCCTCCTAGCCACAGTGTCGATCCTTCCTGGCTAAGAAAGATGATCAAGCACTACATAGGTCTGATCTGCCCCTTTGCCTCTGCGTTGACCCTCCTCTTGGATCGAAATGATGACGCGAGCTCTACATCACTTCATCTCTTGTTGCTTCTGCTCTAGAACAGCGTTGTCTCTCGGGACAGCTACAAATTCTTAAGATTTCTCATGTTGGTGTCTTCAGTTCTCCTGTGATCTGCAATGCTCTAATACCATGTGGAAATTTCTAAGTTTGACACATTAGAAATCCCTACTGCATTATCTGGTTTATTATCTCCTACTTGTTCATTCCATAAACAAATTATTTATTAATATAGATATCGAAATAAACACAAATGCAACCTTCACACATATACAGATCAACAACCAAAATAACTGAGACAATCACACAAGGGACACCGTTATTTTTGGACAATCATCCCCGAAAAAACCCAATGCGAGAAAATCGATGCAGCAAATACGAGGGTTTTATTATTATGCAGTTTTTTAATACAACTAGGGTGCCAAAAATGGCTCACCCTTCATAGATTTTCCTTGGCAGAAGTACCTCTCTTCGAAGACAGATATTTCGGTTGATCATGAACCGGATGATTGATCCCACAACAACTTAGACAGTTCCTTAGCTGGATAGTGAAAGCTACTTCAAGCTTCTCTCTGGAACTGTGTCACCCTTCAAGGACTGCGTCACCCTCTACAGCTCTGCATCTGCCTCTCAACTCCCAGTCTACCCCACAAAAATTTCTCAATGCTACCTCTTCAACCCAGCGTCAGCTCTGCAGCCCTCTGTGATGCCAACGTCAACCTCTGTTGCCTTTGCATCAGCTTCTTGGCCCTCTACGTCACTTGCACTAGCCTCCTTAGCCTTTGCGCCAGTCCTGGCTGCCTTTGCGTCAGCTTCCAAGGCTCTGCATTGTCTCTCCGGCACTTTCTCTGCCTCTCTGATATGTATTCTCAACCTTCTGTCGAACTTCCCCTCGCTGCAATAGATCACTAACTCGATTTCTCAGCAACCCCTGCCCCAAAAAATCGAATTCTTGATCAACTTGGTGTGTCTCCAACTTGTTGATCAGTGCTTGTCATTAATGTCAACCCAAGTAGCACCAAGGGCTACCCTGATCTTGCAAGGGCATTTTGACTTGACAACTCATATTATTTTGCGTCAAAGATCTTCTCGATGGATTCTACTCGTTGAGATGTTTCCATTGATATATGGTATGCCTCCCAGTTCTTCAAGGTTTCAGAGTTATTTGCGTTTGTAGTTAGTAACCCCAGTTAGTGGGCTAAAACCCTATGGGATTGTGGCATGGCACTCATAATTGGTTGTGGTCATTGAATAGTAAATAATTAATAATTTTTTTTTGCTCCTAAAATCCCTCCAACGTTCACATGTTGAGAACCCTCTCAACTCAAGACATTCATATAAATAATGACCCTCATATCCTCCTTTTGTAGGGATTTTGTGGCTTCAAATAGGTCATCGTGGCATTTTCGCTATAACTTTTTTTCTACGAAGCTTCAGAAGATAAAATTAAAACCCATTTGAGCTGAAAGCTTGAAGAACCTCGTGACCAAATTTCAGATCTTGGATCGCTATATTTTTAGATATATGATCTAAGGAAGTTAGGGTTTTTGCAGGCTCCTGAATTCCATGTCAAACAGGTGACGTTGGGAAAATCATCATAACTTTCTCTTTGAGCATTGGATTCAAATTTTGTAAATAGTCACAAAAAAGGACAGACTGTTGAAGGTCGCAACAATGACACGTGGCACTTTGTACAAGTTCGCTCTACTGAACCAGGCTATAATCAAGTCATCATGGGAAATTGGGCATAACTCTTTCTTGAAGAATCCAATCTTGATTAGACCTGTGGTGTTGCAAAGAGGACTCGGAGGGCTACCACAGGACGAAATTTCAGACCCTGGAGATCCGAAATTACATAGATACAACAGATTCAATATCAAGCTTCTAGAAGGCAAGAAAAAGCATGCATTCAAGGATCACTGCAGTAAGGACCACAAATCAACAGTCAAGTGTAAGTCTCCTACAGCAAGGTATGTATGTTTAAGTGTTTACATTTGAATTTTGAGTATCATCTCTGACATATGTTTTTGCAGGACAACGTAAGTATATACAGGGTCTCGGTTATATCTCTATGTCTCTATATCTCACAGTTAGTTTTGATACCACATTTCGAATGTCCTATTCTTGATACTACACATTCGATACTACACCAAGTCTGCTAAATATACATGATGTTGTAAGTTCATGTTACTTGCCTTGTCATAGTTGATAGAATGGTCTTTGTTGTTGTACTTAGAACTTGGTCCATCACAAGTCTCGGGTCTGTCATCAGTTTCTATTGTATATATCTTTAGGTCATTTTTGGATATAGTCTTGCATAGATTCCAAGCCTATATCAAGAGTGGGAGTCTTTGTCTACTGCTGCAACAAGTCAACAACAAAAGTGACAAGAACATTTTAGGTACGCATTGTAATTTTAATTTGTATTTATTCATTATTATGCACTTACATGTGTTTTTCAGGCGAAGGTAAGTTGAAGGGTATTTTGTTTTTCCTTTTGAGATTGGGTTTCGCTAGGCAAATTTGCATGCAGGTAGAAGAAGATTCTAGGATAGCATCAAGCGAGCATTCAAGAGCTGAAGTATCATATCAAAGGAAGCATTGCAGCAAGACATCCTTTTAAAGACATGACAACCATACATATATTGTGAAGAAGTGTCAAGGCCAAGAGTCATCATTGTAAAGTTGTAAAAGAGTCATTTGTAAAAGTGTCATCATTGGAAGAGTCATTATTGTAAAAGAATCAATCTGCCTAGAGTCGAAAAGGCATTGTTGGGAGGTATAGGGGTCTCTGTTGGGATGATGTCATGGTTGGGTTACAGGTCATAGTGTTAATGGGTGTTCGGCCAAAATCATTGTAAATCATATTGTATCATGGATCATTGTCCCTGGTACGAAATCCACACTCTTATCTCATTTCAGTCATTATAGGGTGGCAGGGAGGTGCTAGGCAGGTGCATGAAGTCACCTACAGGTTGGAGCCTGTGAACACTTCAGGGTGGTAGGTTGGTCTAGGGTATTGAGGCATCCATTCAGTTGATTACTGAAGAAACCAGGGCGTTGGGGCGTCCTTCCAGTGGGAGCTGGAGAAGAATGCGTTTCTAGAATTCTA